>RJWJ010001125.1:0-149117 GCA_004363605.1 Indri indri
AAAAAAAAAAAAAAAAAAAAAAAGACGAAGACAGGAAGAAGAAAAAAATATCCACATTTTTGGCCCAAGGAAAGCTGTTAATGCTTGAGCCTGAAGCTCTTCCCCAAACTCACAGTGACCAGAGCAGTGAGGGTCACGGGTCCCCTCAGCCCCCATGGATGTCATGGGGCCAGGGTGTCCCAAACCTGTGTGCTCATCAGAGTCACCCAGGAGCTGGCACGAACACAGGTTCCTGGACACTGCCTTGGGGATTCTCCCGCAGCAGGGCTGAGCTAGGGCTCAGGAACCTGTATTTTTTAACAAACTGCCAGGTGGTGGTGCTGCCAGCCTGGGGCAGCCCAAGCAGGGTAGCATCCGGTGACCAAAGTGCACCAGCATGTCACACGGCTTCGTTTGATTGTGTTCATTTCCTGCAACCCCTGGAACAAATTACCGCAAACTTGGCAGCTTAAAACAAGACAGATTTTTCTCTTACAGTCCTGGAGGTCAGAAGTCCACAGTGGGTCTTCAGGCGCAAACGTCAAGGTGTGGGCAGGGCCACTTCCATCCGGAGAGGAGAGTCCAGGCCTGTCCTTTTCCAGCTCCTGGAGGCTGCCAGTGCTCCTTGGGTTGTGGCCGCGTCACTCCAATCACTGCTCTGTCCTCACGTCACCCTGTCCTCTTCTGACCTCCTGCCTCCCTCCTGTAAAGACCCTGTGGTGACACTTGGCACAGCTGGATGATCCAGCGTAACCTCCCCATCTCACGATCCTGAACTTAATCGCACCGGCAAAGACCCTTCTGCTGAATACGTTAGCTTCCGGTGGCTGCTGCAACAAGCACCACAAACCACGAGAGCTAACACAACAGCTCCTTCTCGGTGCTGGAGGCCAGAACCCAGAGTCTGGGTGTCGGCAGGACCATTCTCCCTCTGAAGGCTGCAGGGGAGGAGGCTTCTGCCTCTTCCAGCTTGTGATGGCTGCCGATACTCCTCTGCATCCGTCAGCTCGTGGATGCGTCACTCCAGTCCCTGCCTCCATCCTCACAGGGCCTCTGCCCTCTGTGTGTGTCTATGCGTCCTCTTCTTACAAGGACACCAGTCGTATTGGATTCAGTGCCCACCCTAATCTGCTTCGACCTCATCTTAACTAGCTCCACCTGCAAAGACCCACATTCTGAGGTTCCAGGTAGGTAGACGTAAACTGTGGAGGGACCTAATACAGCCCAGGACGCTGTGCAAGGCAACACAGTCACAGGTTCAGGGCATTAGGACTTGGACATCTTTGGGGGCCATTATTCTGCCTCCCACATTAACCATCACGCAATTAGGTGAAACAGGTGCAGCTGAATCCACTTCCTGGCCAAGGAGACAGAGGCTTAGAGAGGGAGCCGCTTGTCTGCGGTCTCACGGCTGGTCTCTACCAGCAAAGCTGGGACCAAGTCCAGCGCTGTAAAGACCCTCACTCTGGGCCCCTGAGTAAGTTTATTCCCTTCCCCCATCCCTCTCTGTCCCAGCTCAGCACAGAGCACAGGTCCTGCATCTACACTCACGGGCCAAAAAGGATGAGAGTGGCCCAAGGGAGGAGGGAAGTGACATTTATTTATGCCAGGCACTTTCTGGGATAAATAAATCTGATTTAAGTCCTACAAACAGCCCCGAAGTATCAGTATTATTGGTCCCATTTTCCAGATGAGGAAACTGAGGCTCAGAGATATTCATTGACCCCACCAGGTTTCTAAACCAGGTCTTGAACTCCAAGCCTAGCCCCTCGGTGGTCCTGCCATGCTGCACACCCCTTCCCAGAGACCACGTGCACAGCCAGGCGCGCAAAGCAGGCCTCGTCCCAGAAAGCCTCTGTCCATGGGACAGATGGCTCCTCAGTGCTGAATCTTTGACGTTTGCTCAGTGGACACCAGGGAAGTCCCAGAGGCTCAGCTGTTCTGCTCCTTTGAAGTCTATGCCAAACAGTTCCGGGCAGGAGCCCAGAGTGCCTGCCAGCGAGGAGAGAGCCTCTCGGAGGCCAGCTGCAGCTGTGGCCCCAGCCCGGACATTTGGAGCCAAGGGCCGAATGCCGCTTAATGGGACTTCAGCTCAACTAATTCCCCTCAGCTCTTGCGTGAGACACCGGACCTTCTTGTCCAGCTCGTAACCTTGGGGAGTCCCTTTATCTCTCCAGGCCTTAGTTTCCCCATGGACGAGAGGTCAGGAGAGGTCAGGAGCTGAGCTTACAGCGAGGAACGCTAGTTGAGGATTATTTCCTGTTTGTCCAAAGATGTGAACCCTCAGGCCACGTGGTCCTTTGAACAGCCCTGAACACCATGCTGAGGCCAGAACATCATGGCTCTTGAGATTAATCAATTTTGGGGAGCAGAAAAAGTAACCAGTGCTATCAATACCATCCTCTTAGTTGGAGACCTTTGGGAGCGAGCGGGAAGAGGGCGGGTGAGGACTGCCGCAGTGTTCCCGGCGGGACTGCAGACATGCTGTGCAGCGCAGGGAGTGTCCCGCAGCTGCGAGGGCCTCCAAGCTGGGGGCTCGGGATGGGTTCCCCAGGACTGTGGTGGGCACTGTTCCGTGCCAGCCTCTGGGCTGAGCTTCAGGACTGGGGCAAACCTGCATGGGACCTGCAGGGCAGAGGGATGGGGCAGAGAATGACTGTGCTGTCTGGCTGTGCTGGAGCCGCGGCCTGTCCCTGCCTGGCCCGCCCTTCTTCCTCCCTGGAGCCTCCCCTTCCTCCTGTCCTCTGGCTCTTTCATTCCAGGTGTTGACAGTGCAGCCACACTGAGCATCAGCTGCTTTGGGACAAGAAGGTCAAGTCCCATCGTCCTTCCCAGGCCGAATGACATGGGCAGGGTGGGGCTGGGTCCTCCCACTCCTTGGCTCCCTTGGAATATTAGCTGAAAAGAGGGAAGAGAGTCTTGATTGATGGTTTTTATCAATTCACTTCATTTGAGCTTGTCCCACATCATCTGATTGGTGCCAGGGCATGTTTAAAAAATTTTTGGTAAAATACACATAACATCAAATTTAACATCCGAACCATTTTTAAGTGTACACTTCAATGGCATTAAGTACATTCACATTGTTGCGCACCGGTCACCACCATCCATCTTCAGAACTTTTCATCCCGAAAAACTGAAACTCTGTACCCAGTAAACAATTCTCCGTTCCCCTCCCCCCAGCCCCTGGCAACCCCATTCTACTTTCTGTCTCTGTGAGTATGACTGTTCTCGGTACCTCATATAAGTGGATTCATGCAATTTTTGTCTTTTCGTGACTAGCTTATTTCACTTAGCATAATGTCCTCATGGGATGTATCAGAATTTCCTTCTTTTTTAAGGCTAAGTAATATTCAATGCCAAGAGCATCTTTTGAGCCAGATATTTCATGTACATTCAACAGACCACCTAGACAACGCCACACAGGTTGGAGTTCGAAGACCCAAGCTTGACTGCTTTTCTGCCATGCACCACTGTGGGTCCTTAGGCTCTTGTCCTCTCTGAGCCTGTCTGCAAAATGCAGATGCCTCGGCAGGTGATTTTGAGCACCCAGTGAGGTGAGAGAGGGTGAACACTTGCAAATGTTCTGTTCGGACAAGGAATTGTAGCGATGGCAGCATTGCTCTGAGACCCCTTGGAAGTGTTCATCTTGTGCCCAGACATTATTGGCACACGCTTACATCTTTTCTCTCCTTTTCTTGCATGGATACATTGCTGGGTCTTGCTCGTCCTGAAGCCTCCTCTTCTAAGGTGGCATTTTCTGTTGATAACAACGTGGCTACTTGTGGGAGGGGTCTCACTAATACATTTGCAGGGGCAAAAAGCCAAGCTGGCTATAGGGTAGCTTGCCACATCTGGGAGCCTGCTTTAGGCTGAGGGTGGCAACAGGCTGGAGGGCAGTGGGGGCTGAGGGCCACCAGGCTCTGCCGTCCTTACCAAGCATCAACTGAGACATCCGACTTGTGCTCTGATGTCCCATGGCCTTGTATGGCAGTAAGAAGGCAGAGAACTCGACTTTGTGCTTCCGCCTGTATAAAAAATTGCTCATGTCCTGACAGTTAATCGGGATGGTTCTGCTGGTGGTGTGGGCTTGTGTGCAGTCCCGTTTTGTTGTGAGGTTTTTGTGCTTGTTTTTAAAAATGTGCCCCGTAGATGCAGTGTCTTTAACGTGTTAGAAAACAGATGGAAACGCAGCAGGTGTGTTGTTGGGAAGGTAGAAACAAGGTGAATGTGCTCTGAGAACCCTGAGGGCAGATGGTGAGGCGGCGCCGGTGCCCACTCGGCCGTGCAGACTGGTTTTGTTTTGTGACAGCCTCATTAAGACGTGAGTCACTCACTGTGCAGATCACCCACTGAAAGTGTGCAATCCAGTGGTTTTCATTATACTCACAGAGTCGAGCAACCAACACCACAATAAATTGTAGAACAATTTATCAAACCAAAAAAGAAACCCTATACCTTTACTAGTCACCCATCATTTCCCCTCAAACCTCTAGTCCCAGGAAACCACTCATCTACTTTTTCTGTCTCTATAGACTTGCCTACTCTGGATATTTCATACAAATGGGACAGGACAGTATGTGGGTCTCTGTGCCTGGCTTCTTCCACAAGGTTCATCCATGTCATAGCATGTATCAGGACTTCATTCCTTTTCATTGCCAAATAATGTTCCATGGCATGGATATACCACATTTTAATTATCCATTCATCAGTTGTTGGACATTTGGGTCATTCTGACTTTTTGACTATTACGAATAATGTCACTGTGAACATTGGTGTACAAATGTATGTGGGGACAGATGTTTCATTTCTCTTGGGCAGATACCTGGGACTAGAATTACTAGATCATATGGAAGTCTGTGCGAAACCATCTGAGGAACTACCAGACTGTTTTCCAAAGCCATTGCACCATTTTCCATTCCAGCAGCATATGAGGATTCCAGTTTCTTCCCATACTCACCAATATTTGTCATTATCTGACTTTTTTATTCTAACCATCCCAGTGGGTGAGAAGTGGTAATTTGTCATGGCTTAGTTTGAATTTCCCTGATGTCTAAGATGTTGCATATCTCTTCATGTGCTTATTGGCTATTTGTTTATCTTCTTTGGAGAAAGGTCTATTCACATCTTCTGCCTGTCTTTTTATTGAGTTATTTGTATTTTTATTGAGTTGCAAGAGTCCGTTTCATATTCTAGATACAAGTTCCTTACCAGATATATGATTTGCAAATATTTTCTTCCATTCTGTGGCTTGTCTTTTTACTTTCTTGGTGGTATCTTCTAAAGCACGAAAGTCTGTTTGGTTGGTTTGTTTGTTTTGGTGAAGTCCAGTTTATCTATTCTTTCTTTGGTTGCTTATGCTTTTGGTGTCATATCTAAGAAACCATTGCCTGATCTAAGGTCTTGAAGACTTACACCTATGCTTTCTTCTAGGAGTTTTATAGTTTTAGGTCTTACACTTAGGTCTCTGATCCACTTTCAGTTAATTTCTACATATAGTGTGAGGTAGGGGTCCACCTTTATTCTTTTGCATGTGAATATCCAGTTGTCCCAGCACCATTTTTTGAAAAGATTATTTTTCCCCATTGAATGATCTTGGAGTCCTCACTGAAACAGACAGGTTTTAAGAACCTTATTGCTTGCAGCCACCATGGCACAGTCCTTGGTGGTTGGGTGTCCATAGCACTGGGAGGCCTTGCAGGGCTTTCTATTGAGCTGTCTCTGCCCCTCACTGTCCTGTGCACTTTGGGATGGGGATGGGAGAGGGGGTCTGTTCCAAAGGACCCTTGGGAGGGCAGATGGTTGGAAGAGATGGAGTCAACCCTTCCTTTACATTGCCACACCTCTCTGCCACGGGGAGCCCAGAGTGCACAGGCAGGTGACCTGCTCCGTGGCCATGAGCCTCGCTGTTCCTTACTGCTCTCCCCAAGCTGGCCATAGCTAAAGTGACCATATGTCCCATATTATCAGGACAGTCCCCCTTATGCCTGTCTTCCCACAAATTAGTCAACCCCTTCTTAAAATGTCTTGGTCTGGGTGACAAATTATACAGTTACCCTGGCCACTGAGCAGGGCCTGAGGTGGGAATGTCCTCAAACCGTGTACTACAAGTCCCGAGACAGCCTTCATGGCCTCCTGGAGCTTTGAGAGAAAGAACAAAATTCTCACGACAAAGTCCTCAAAGCCTCAGCAGATGCGGCTTAGATCCCACAGATGCATGCGGCACACAGCGCCTGGCAGGTCACACGGCCTCTGCCCATCGTGCTGCTGGCCCCTGCGGCCGAGCCGCCTCCCAGCAAGCCTGTGGGACTAGCTGCGGTGGAGAGCTTACTGGAATCCTGGCAGGAGCAGCCCAGTCCCACTTCAGAAAGGGTCAGGAGGGCTGGACGTGGCCATCCCTGCCCACGCTGCCCCTTCACACAGGTGGCCAGCTCTGTGTATTCACACCCACCTGGGGCTCACTGAGGCCAGGAGGAGAAGCCACGTGACATGCAGCTCCTTGCCGCTCCCCTGCCACTAAAGGATGAGCAAAACCCCTCTGGAGGAACCTGCAGGCAGGAGAGAAAAGACACTTAAACATATGATTGATGCAAATCCAGTTCTACAATTGGCCAAAAAGAAAAAGACCAGGCGGAGGAGCAGGGCAAAAAGAGAACTCATTTAAGTAGCGCCAGGAGGTGCCCTCTGTGGGGAGGGATGAGAACGTGAGCTCCCTGCTGGGCACGCTGTCTATCCTGCAAGCCCTGTGCATGCCCTCTGTGGGGAGGGATGAGAACGTGAGCTCCCTGCTGGGCACGCTGTCTATCCTGCAAGCCCTGTGCAAACATCTGGCCATACGTGTGAGGTCTGAAGTTTTCAAGCAGTTTATCCTCTAAATGCAAACCGAAGAGTCACTTTAACTAAATGCAAATGCTGCTGTTTGCTCTGAACCTTTGTGTAATTGTCACACTAACAAAATCCCCCTGTGGAAGGGGAATGAGAGAGGGCTTCCCGGAGGAGGTGGCCAGGCAGCTGTGTTGGGAGGAGGAGTGGGACTTTGCAAACTCTATTAAGCAACGTACTGAGGCAGTGGGACATGGCAGCCAGGCCTGGGAAATAAGCCGAAGCCCGGTTATGAAGGCCTCAGTTGTCCTGTTAAGGAATGTGGATTTTAGCCTTTAGTTAGTGATCCCCAAATCAGTGTCCCTGAGCACCTGACTCAGGTGATGCCCCTAAGACAAAGGGTTCCACAGTCACAGAAGTTTGGGAAACTTCATGTACCATCCCCTCCAGATGCCCACCTTAGAGAGTTGTAAGGAATGTTAGCTTACTAAAGGCCCTGAGAAGTCCCGCATTAAGTGCACTTTTTGACTCTGATTACTCAGGGCTTCCCTTGAGCCATCCTGCAGCCTTTGTGTTCTTCGGGAAGCACAGCTTAGGCAATAGGAAGCCAGGACAGGCTTCAGTACAAGGAAGAGCCAGAATCGGATGCCAATGATGGAGGATGGTATGGCTGTGCTGGAGGCAGGGAGACCACTGGGCGGCCTGGCCACTGGCCAAGTCAGAGGCTCCATCTCAGCAGCTACCTGGGAGTCTGGGAAGGGCTCAGCGAAATCACCAGGGGAGGAAGGAGTCTACCACAGAGAGTGGGAGAGACAAGCAGTATGGGCTTTGCTGCTGCCACAACCCAGAGACTCTCTCCTCTGCAGCTGTCAGTGGCCGTGGTCCCTGGGCTTCTTCTAGGACTTGGAAACAGCAGTTGAAGAGCCAGTTTGTGTTCAGTAAGTGCAAGTCACTGTCCTGAGCTGCCCCCTGAAGGCTCCAGGTCACACCTGCTTCCAGCAGGGCGCTTCTGGCCGTTCTTCACCTTTGGAGGTGAGGGAACATAAGATTAAATCCAATATATCCCTTGCCATCCCAGCCCCTAAATTCTTTTTTTTTTTTTTTTTTTTTTTGAGACAGAGTCTCACTCTGTTGCCCGGGCTAGAGTGAGTGTCGTGGCGTCAGCCTAGCTCACAGCAACCTCAAACTCCTGGGCTCAAGTGATCCTTCTGCCTCAGCCTCCCGAGTAGCTGGGACTACAGGCATGCGCCACCATGCCCGGCTAATTTTTTCTGTATATTTTTAGTTGTCTGATTAATTTCTTTCTATTTTTGGTAGAGATGGGGTCTCGCTCTTGCTCAGGCTGGTTTTGAACTCCTGAGCTCAAACAATCCGCCCGCCTCGGCCTCCCAGAGTGCTAGGATTACAGGCGTGAGCCACCGCGCCTGGCCAGCAGCCCCTAAATTCTTAAGCAGAGTGGAGAACTGACTCTCCCATGGGATTATCAGGACTAGTACTAATAAAAGCACTTTTTACATTTTAGATGGACCTGCTTACTGGCAGGGGACTTACATTTCAGGGATCTCTGAAAAATTATCTGCAAAAGCTGTTTCAGGCCAGGAAACAGCTGAGACTCTAAGTCTCAGAACTTTACGTCCAGCAAAAACGTAAGGACTCTGGCAGGTGAGCCTAACAGAATTAAACCAGCTGGGCACGTGGCTCCCACCTGTAATCCTAGCACTCCGGGAGGCTGAGGCTGGAGGATCGCTTGAGGTCAGGAGTTCAAGACCAGCTTGAGCAAGAGTGAGACCCCGTCTCTACTAGAAATAGAAAAATTAGCCAGGCATGGTGGTTGTATGCACCTGTAGTCCCAGCTACAGGGGAGGCTGAGGCAGGAGGATCGCTTGAGCCCAGGAGTTTGAGGTTGCAGTGAGCTATGATGACACCACTGCACTCTAGCTGGGGTGACAGAGTGAGGCCCTGTCTAACAAAAAAAAAAAAAAATAATTACACCATGAAGACAGTGCATGCAGAGGGAAGGCTCTGGGGTGGGTGGCAGCCATGGCGGCCAGAGGCTTCTGCATCACTCTCCTCCCACTTACCGATTTCCAGTCTCAGCTGTGGCAGTTCTTGTCAATGCTGCTCCAGTGCTCTAGGGAAAAGGCCTTGCTGCCAGATTGCTTACAGCTCCTTATTTTCCTGCCATCTGTTTTCTGCAAGGCTGCCGGGGCCCTCCAAGAATGCTCCTCCTCCCCAGGTTAAACCTGGGCGAGAAAGGAGTGGCCAAGTCCGCAGGGATGGCACAGAGCTAGGACTGCCCTGCGCGGCCGATGGGGAGGACTCGGACTTGCTCACCTGGGCAGTCGTTCATTCATTCATTGACTCAATGCATATCTATTGAGTGTGCACTTGGCCCTTATCTTTGTACTCATGTTGGAGAGCAACGGTGAATGGTCCTGGGCCTCCAGCAGTTATTGGTCCAGGAGGGGAGGCTGATGAGAAACCCCAAAGTCCACTCCACTGTGCGGAGCCGCAGCAGGCAGCCCCCAGCCCTGCCTGGGGAGCGTACGGGTGGAGGCCACGTGGGGACAGGAGAGCAGTAGGGCCGGGCTGCATGGGCAGTTTGGGGCCCCCCAGTGGAGGGGCCATGTGTGCAGACACACAGAGGCCCGGCCCAGGAGCATCGTGGCCCCAGAAGGCAGGTGGACCCGTCTGACCAGAGCTCAAAATTTGAAGGGTGCATGGAACGAGGCGAGGCAGACGGGTAGGGAGTCCAGGCCCAGGGAACAGGGTGGGGGCTCGATCGCCAGGGTAAGAAGTGTGGCTTTTCTCGGGGAGGCTGGACGTGGGAGCCGCGAAAGGTTCTTGGATAGGGTAGCTGTGAGCTGTCAGCACCGAGACAGATAAAGTGAGAGAGAAAAGAGGGCCTGGGTGATGCTGGCTCAGAAAGGGTGAGGGGAAGCTGCCACAGTGAGACAAGAAAGTGAGGGCAGCGAGGAAGTCAGACCGCAGGAAGCCTTGACCGAGAGACGAAGGCCAGAGCTGAAGTCCAAGTGCAAAGCCGAGGTCGGGATGTAGACACTTACGGCGCCCATTGTAATAGTAAAATGTTGGAAGCCACTCAGAAGTCTGATGACAACAGGTAATGGCCACGTAAGTTATCAGGCATTATTTCAGTGGCACAGTAGTGAGCCACTCAGCGTGATGGCAGAAGAAGGCTGTCTCACCCACAGCTAGAAGGACACGGGTCTCGCCATCTCCTGGGCTCTCGGCACCCAGGAGCTGAGGCTCAGCCCTTCCGCCCCTGGAGCCCACGGTGTCCTCTCAGGCCCTATGCTGCTGACACTTCTCTCCCCTGGGGCCAGGCGCTCCAGGTCTTGGCTGCAGTGGGGGCCATTCGGGGAGGGAAGCAGCCCCCGCCTTATCTTCATCCTCCCACACATCCAGTCTCTGTGTCAGCAGGCTGGAGGCAGATGGCCAAAATGGAAATATTTGTGCTAGGTTGGTGGGATTGTGGGTGGGTCTTGTTCCTAAAATTTCCTGGAATAGCATATTGCCCTTTGAATAGTAATACTGAAAAAACACACCCACATGCACACAAAGCCCTGGTCAGATACAAGTGTTGTATGATAGCCTGCAACACGAGCTTTCATTTTTCCAGCTGCCAATTAATGCAGCTATGAACTTATACATTCCATGCGCCCTGCTTTCTTCTGCTTTGATACTAGATGATCAGGACACATGGGTTTTAATTTCCCAAGAAATGTCAGCTTTCTTATGAATGTAGGGAAAATCAGCAAACTACTGTATGAAATCCAGGCTAAAATGGGTTGAATATATCTCTTAAAAATCTTGGTAGCTGACATGGGAACTTTCTGATCCCAGAGGTCCTGGTTTTATTATCAGATGCCTTTGAAGACATGTGTGGGTGAGCTTAGCTCTTGCCTCCAGGGAGCGTCACATTGGATTTAGTGTTTGCCGTGTCAGTTTGCTCTGCGAACCCAGGTGTGCATCAACATCAGATCACGATGTGTGGCAGATTATTTGGTTAGCGCCCACAGATAGCAAATCACTCATCTGTGGGAAGTTTCACAGGAAAGGCACAGAAGTAACTTCCTAATGTGCGCATGGCTGGGTCGCGGGGAGACTGTGGCTGCCCAGGCTCTCCGCCCGCCCACCTACAGGGAGGGGTGGTCCAGGCTCCCAGACCCCTGAGATTTTGGGGCTGGGCTGGGCTTCTGTCCCGGGCAAAGAAACTCGAGTCAGGACCTAGCACAGACTTTGCCATTTTGGGCCATTTGCTTCCAGCCTGATGACATGAAGATGTGTGGGCGTGTGGGGGAGGATGTTTGATAAAGCGAGGCTTATTTCCCACCCTGAACTCTCCACCCCCCACAGCTCATGAGATCCCGGTTCCTGGGAGTGAGGAGCCCAGGAGACCGCAAGACCCACATCCTTATGTCATGACTGAGACAGCTCCGCCTGGCATGAAGGTCCTCAGGGATGTCCCCCAGTACTTGTTCCCCTGGCTGTGACATCACCAGCCCAGCCACCAGTGGATGTCACAGAGGTGCTACCAGTGAGAACCTGCTTAGGCTCTGGGGACAGAGCCAGAGGTGTGGGCTGGGCTGGGCAGCCCAGGTGGTCTAGCTCGGATGGGGGCGGGCAGGGGAGGTCGACACACCAAAGGAACCAAAGCCTCTCTACCCATCTAACCTATAACCAACCGGTGTCTTCTTCCTAACAGACTTTTCCCAGGTCTTCTGTAAGGGAGTTTTTTAACACTGTAGGACAAGACATGGCTATTTCTCTCTGGGGGAACTCCAAGCTCCAGGCTGTTCTGGGACATTTCCACTGTGGAATGTGGATCTGGGCGGCTGTCAGATGGGCAGCCCCGTGGGGTGCCCACTCTGACTCAGATGGTCATGGCCTCAGAAGGCTCCCAGCTCTGTAATGGGACACATCTAAGTCTGAATCCTGGCTCTGCCTTCTCTGAGCCTTGGTTTTCCCATCTGCAAACCCTGACTTCAGAGACAGGTGCAGAATCAGCTCAGGAGAGAGGAGGGGAGTGAGGCACGCTGGCCCTGCACACCACCCGGATCGGGTCATTAGGGCCATCCATGTGGTCTCTGTAACACTGAGGGCTCTGGGGGGCAGGGAGGAGAAGTCTGCCTTAGAAAAGCTATGGCCTTGTTTACGACCTGGACGAACATCTCCAGGATTTCCTAAGGCTTCCCCTTGAGTCAAGACTGAGGAGCCGACACCTCATGAAAACCGGTTTATGAGAACACAGCCAGGCCAGGTGCAGGCAGCGACAGGGCTGGGTTTCCATCCCTGGAGCTGGGTTTCGGAAACAGCTCTAGTTGGTGAGCTCTGTACATTGTGATCACCAGCTCGGCATGCTTGTCATGTCTGCCTTGACACTGCTGTGATCATGACTGACTGTTCTTTTGAAACGATGCCATCCCCTGACCCTGCCTCTGGCTCTTCTCATCGGTCAGCCTTTTTTACAGGCCACCCTTCTGGGGATGAGATCTGCCTGGCAGCTGTCTGGCCCGAGGTGCAGCTTAGGTTTGCACAGAAGCCGCCCAGTGAAGTCCTGGCTCCTTGTGTCGCACACGCGTGGGCTCTTCTACTAGCAGGATGGACGGCAGTTCTCTGCCTGCCGCGCCAGCGGCTGTCCATTTTGATCGTCTCCTAACTTGCCATCCATCCTTTACTAATCTTTTTCTGATGTTCTTGTCTCTGCCTTTTTTCTCTTGTGTCTCTCTTAAGGTTTGCTTTTATTGTGTCCAGCGTGAGGCCCTGGGGAGGTGACCTCACAAAGAGTGCCTGCAGTCACACCCTCAGTTTTCTGAGAGGCTTTCGCAGGCCACAGAAGGATGCCCCCCAGCCTCACCCCAGGAGGTCCCAGCTGACACTCTAGGACCTGATTGTCCGTGCAGACGATACCCTTGATTATTTATGTCTTTACTGTGGTAAAATACACATGACATAAAATTTACCATTTAGCTGTTTTGAAGTGTGCAATTCAGTGATGTCTAGCACCTCTACCTAGCTCCATACTGTTTTCGTCACCTGGGGAGATGAGAGCAGTCACTCTCCAGCCTTCGTCTTTCCCCACTAATTCATTTTCGGTCTCTGGATTTGCCTGTTCTGGACTTTGCTTATAACTGAGGTCGTGCAGTGTGAGGCCTCTGTGCCTGGCATCTTCCGCTCGGCATCACGTAGGCCAGGCCGCTCCAGTGCCGCGCACGTCGCACTTCGCTGCTGCTTGCAGCTGGGTGATGCTCCGCTGTGCGGACTACGCGGTGTTTATCTTGCATCAGCTCACGGCGTTTGGGTTGTTTCTACCTTTTGACGATTGTGCATAGTGCTGCTGTGAACATTCATGTATCAGTTTTTCTTCTTGGTTTATTTTTTAAAATAGCATTTATTTGGTTTATTGAGCACTAAATGGATTTACACAGAGTGTCTCATTTTATCTTCAGGGAACCCTGTGAGGCGGGCCCTGTAGGGCTCTCCACCAAACAGACTAGAAAATTGAGGCACAAAGAGATTAATTACATTGCTCAAGGTTCCAGGATGGTGAGCGGAGCTCCCGTTCTCACAAACGCTGCTGGTCCTGGCAGGCTCCTGCGGAGCCACGCTCACAGCCCCGGGCCCGCGCTGAGGGACAGTGGGCCCAGGAAGCCGTGCGCCTGTGCCTCGGCCTGACCATCTGCCAGCCGGTTGCGGCCACGCCAGGTCCTGCAGGAGCAGTGGCATGGCCACCACCTCACCCAGGTCTGAGGAGAAGGCCGTTTTCCACAGAAAGTCCTGGGGCACCAGGGACAGCCGACGGGGGACTTCTCCAACCTCCAGCCGTTCTCCTCAAGAAACAGTGGGGCCAGTAGAGTCCCTGGAGGGTCAGGTAACCAGTAACCAGAGTGGAGTCCTGGGCCTGCCATAGTGGGGACCGAGGCCCAGAGACGGGAGAACAGCTGGGCTGTCGCTGGGGAACAAGCCGAACTGAGGGAGCTGCCCTTGAGTGACCTTTGCCTGGGTTTCCTGGGCCAGATGGGGTCAGGGCTGGGCTTTTGTCTGCAGAATCCTGATCACGTGGGGTGCCACCGATAAGGCAGGATCAGTCTCTGCAGGAAGAGCTGATTCCAGCAGGAGTGGAGCCTTTGGCCTAGAGCAGTGGTTCTCGGAGTGTGGTTCCCAGACCAACAGCAGCAGCAGCAGCACCAGGGAAAGTTCCAGAAATTAGAAATGCAGATTGCTGGGCTCCGCCCAGACTTAAGGGAGGTGGGGGATTGGAGGAAGGCAGCGATCTGTGCTAACAAGTCTGCTGGTGAGTCCTGATGCGTCTCAAGTCTGGGAGCCACTGCGCAGCCCCGACCACGGAGATCCCCTGGCTCCTGTCATCTGTTCAGGGGCCAAGCCAGCCCTGACAGGGGCCAGCTGTCTGGTGAGGATGGTCACCTCCCAGGTGTGCCTTGGGGCCCCCTTCCCTTGTCCCCTCCCTCCCTAGCCCTGATTGCAGGCCCTGTTGCCACCTGGGTTCACTTCACTCCCAGGCTGCCTGAATCACAGCTGGCATTCAGCTTCCTAACTGTCCCCTCTGGGGCCCTCGGGCCTAAGAGGCCTCTGAGGTGGGGCGTTTCCGGACCCATGTGGCTGGACAGTGCCTCTCCATCTTCAGTGCCCCGGAGCCCAGTGTCTGGGGCTTTTCCCTGCCCACACCACTCTGGTGTCAAGGCCCCATTTCCCACCTGCTGGGAGTGGAGGGGCACAGTTCCAGCGGAGCCCAGGGCACAGCCAGCTGGCACGGTTCCCCCCGCTGGGGCTGCCCCACTGGAGTGTCCATCCACCCCACTCTTCTCACCCACACCCACTCAGGATGCTCCCTGCCCGCTGTGCCCCTTCAGCTGGTTCCATCTTCTAGCCTCGCCCTGCGTGAGGAGGGAGAAGGAGGTTCCCAACTGTGTTCTCTTCCTTTTTATTGTTATGGCGTAAACACGAGGTCTGCCTATAATACTAGAAAGAACCTAATTCAGAAACAAATAAACAAAAAACAAAACCCTGGAAGTTGAGCATCTTTTGAGCTTTTCATTCCCACCCTCGACAACCTGACTTTCCCTCCGGGTTCTGGTCAGGAGCGCAGCAGTGCTGGCCCCAGCTGGCTGCAGCTGCGGCTCTGCGCCCCCCAACGGCACCGCCAGCTGTGTGACCTAGGGCAGAAGACCCACCCTTTCTGAGCTTCCGCCCCTCAGCTGAGAAACCCCAGCCCCACAGGGACAGTACTGGAATCCCCACCATCAGCACCAGGGAGATTGCAATGTTATGTCGTGAACCCAAACCCAGACCATTTCACACACAGCCTCGGGGCCAGGACTGTGCTGCGCTCAGGAAGCCTGTGGCTTCCCCACAGGAGATGGAAGGTACCAATTTGATCCAAAAAATCCAGGCCAGAGCACCCTTTGTTTGGTCAGGGCTGGGCTCAGAGAGACATGGTTACCGTGCCATCAGAGCCCGCTCTCTGGCGTATCATTTTGTCCTCACTGAGAAAACCCATGAACAGAAGCTAAGGCTCACCGGGCTGGGCCCTCCCTGCCGATGGTGCTGGTGTCCAGGGCGGCTGGTCCTGCTGGCGTGGACTCGCTGCCTGCCATTAGGTTGAGCCGCAGTTCTCAGCTGTCCCCATGGCCACTGTACTTACTGAGCAACGTCAGGGACTTCCCGAGGTGATTAACCTAGGCACCCCTTCAAGCACCCCTTGGTTCCTAACCCCGCAGAAAGAGGGCTCTCACTGTGTCTGTCCAGGGCCACCTGCTGTGCTGCTGGCTTAACTGTTCCTCCTTCCCAAGTTGAGAGGGACCTACGTAAGCCGCTTCTGAATTAACTCTCGAAGGCAGCATCACCAACTCAGATGGGTCGAGTGGATGAGCGAGGGGCAGCGATGGCGGCCATGCCAGACTGCAGGCCCTGGGAGGCCAGAGCCCTTGATGTTTCAAGCAAAAAAATCAGGATTTAATGTGAAATGACCTGCTTCGTAGCCTTGGCCACAGATTGGAGTGGGCCCAGCCAAAAGCACCTGTCTGCTGGGTAGGCCACACAGCCCCAGGGTGCACCTTTGCCTGGCCTCCCCCGCCCCGGCCTGCTTCAGCCTCACCAGCCCCCACTGTGGGCAGAGCCTCTGCCACAGGGCCCTAGAAGGGTCTCCCAGGCTGGGACAGTGCTCAGCAGGACACTCAGGGATGGAACGAGTCTGCACCGCCGCACCCACGGTGCCGCCCTCTCGCCTCCTCCCGCCCACTGCGGCTGGTCCCCAAATTGGCCGCAGACTCGGTCCTCTGTGCCCATGTCCAGGCTGTCCCCTCCACCAGGGCTGTGCTGTCCGCCCCTCTCCCCAGCACTTCCTGTGAGGCCTGGGTCACAGGTCACTTTTCACTCATTCAGTCTGCTTTAAAATGTTGAAAAATATTTCGTTGTAGAAATTAATGCATTTAAAACAATAATGAATGAAAGCAACTGCAACTGCAAAGTCGAAACTTGGAACTCTTGATCAGCTGCTGTGGATGACAGTGCTTTTTTCCCTTTAGTAAAAAAAAAAAGAAAGAAAGAAAATATGAGAGAAATACAAAAACAGCAAAAAGAAACCCACACAAAAACATAGCACATGCACTGGAAATTCAAGGATGTTAAGTTTTATACAGCTACATTCATCCCCTCACCAAGGACACCTGTGACGAAGGGTTGCGGTCCCTCCAGCATTGGACCTGCTGACCTTCCACACCCTGTTCTCTGTGGCTTCTACAGATAAATAGAATTGTTCCTCAATGGTAAAAACGGCTTTGGCAAAATAAGCCAAATACACAATGTACTGTCCATCAGAAAGGTGCATGCGTGTATAGTTCCCCATAGTTCCCAAAGTACCATTAACTGTGTCAGTGTGGGGTTTGTGCTGCAGGCAGCATGGCTTTAGGAAGGAGCCCTGAAAGAGAGTCTGTGGGGCCTGGTTCCACTTCCAACCTGCGGCTGTAGAGCCTCCCTGACCTTCAGTTTCTTCATCTCTAAAATAAGCAGATTGAATTGGATGAGTGGTTTCTTTTTCCTTGTTTTATTTCAGTTTGCTTTTGTTTTTATAGTTCTTGTTTTTTCTCTATTAATTATAGGAGTAATATGAATTATTGCTTATTGTTTAAAAATACAAACAGAAGTGTAAAGAATAAGATGTCAAAACTACCTTTATCCCTACGAGACCCCTGTCTGCAGAGGTCCCTCTGTTACCAGATTCGTGTGGGTCCATTCGGGCCATTTTCTACGCATTTGCATACACACAGGTGCAAGCTGCATGTATTTTTACATGGGTTTCACTTTTCTAATTCCAGTGTCAAGAACAGTGCCTGGCTCATTAGCTACTTCTCAAGTTTTTGTTACATGGTTAAATGAATAAGGTTTTGGTTTGGGGGGTTTTTTATGGGTTTTTTTTTTTTAGCTGAGCACTATGTCTTGGAGATCTTTCTGCGTTTGTTTTTAACTGTCCCATAAATATACAATAATTTAATCAAGCTTCTCTGGTGCAGGTTCGCAATGTTATCCAAACCCTTTGAGCTTGATGTATGCAGAATTCCGAATTGTTCAAGGGCAGCCCCCATAACCAGACAGGCTCATGTTTCTGCAGTGAAATGTATAAACATGCCCTAAGTGGGATAAATAAAGTCTATAAACAGCCTCACATCAGTCTGGCTTGCCTCCAGATGAGAACTGCCGTAATTTAACATAAACTCCTGGGGCTCAGAACTTTCTGGATTTGGGATGAGAGGAGGGCGTGGGCCTCTGTGTGAAGTCCGTGCAAACATTCAGACCTGTCGAGCAAACTTGGCTGAGCCTGGGTCTTCCTCTGTGTCTCCCTGTCGCTGCCACCTGCTCATGATCTCCATCCTTCCTGCCCTTGAGATTTGTCGATGAGGGTCCTTTCCTCCTTGTGGAGCAGGTGGCCTTTCCTGGAAAGACCTTTCTGGGCACTTGAAGCTGCTCCATCCAGTGCATAACCCCGCCCTTCCTGTCGCTCCTTCCAGGCCCTTCTGAAGCTCAGGTCCCATGCTGGTACTTTCCTGCTTGAGAAGCCCCCTTGCTGTGGGGCAGGGACCACAGAGCTCAGGGGCTGTGTGAAGACCCTAAAGTGGAGACAGACTGGTGTTTGTGCACACGTGTATTTTCTGAGCATTGCAGGAATCTGTTAACCCCTTGGAGAGCCACCATGGTGTCTTTTGAGTAAAACCCTTCGCCAAGGACCCCTGCCTGCCTCTCCAGTGTCTTCTGTGCCCTGTATTGTGGGCCTCAGGCTCCTGCCACACACACAGGATTGCTCACTGGTGCCTCAGCCGTCATCCCCTGGCTACCTCTGCACGGGGGTGTCTTCTGTTTGGCCTGCCCTCCCACTCTTCCCAGCCTCCCACCTCCCCACACCCGCTGTCGATGGCCACACCTGCGCTGAGCTCTAGCTATGATTTGTGTACTTGTCCACACCCCCTTCCACGTTATTTGCCTTGGAGAACTCTCTGTCACTTCCAACACTCCCGGCGCCAGGCCGGCCACAGGATGGAATGTGCTGGAGGTGGGAGGCTGGTGGCCTCACCAGGGAAGAGTGGCGCCACCGTGGATCGGGGTGGCAGTGGGGAGCTGCACTCAGGGAAGCTAGGTGGGAGAACCATAGGACCATATGGCTGGTTTCTTCAGCAGGGGCTAAAGAAAAGGCAAGACTCTGAAGACTGAGATTTCTGCCTTGGCTGAGACTTTCTGTAAGTGAGTTTGGTTAAACCCAGGTCAGGACGGACTGGCAAACACTTTGGGGCTTGTTCTCCAGCAGCCAGGAGGGAACTCAACCCCCTGGAGATGGGGGCCAGAATTCCACTCCTTAAACACCGCGACATCCAACCCTTCCCTCACCGAGAGCAAGGGGGACGTGCTCCCTTTTGCACGGGCTGGGAAGGGAAGGCCAGTTCTGTGTCTGACAGATGTGAAACATCAGCCCGTTACGGGAGACTCTGTTCCAGTTATGTTCATAATAGCTCTACTCAACTGATACGTGCTTATGACCCATGCCCGATGCCGACTCTGGTGTTGTCCTATGTGTTCCCACCAGTCTCCTGCACCCAGATTCCTGTCAGACCCCATAGAATAGACTGTGGGGCAGTCACGTTTGTCCTTGAGACGTCCCTCAGCGGGTGACTGCATTTGAGAAGCGATTAGAAGATAGTCTGGTTATGGTGGCACTTGGTGTGCCAAATGGAGGGGGGCCTCCATGCAGCGTAAGGCCTTTTGGGGGAAGGTGATGTCATGATGATGTAATGAGAGGCGGCCCGCTGATGTCTGCCTTCCAGTCCTGGTCCTGCTCAGTCCTAGTTTACCCCGCAATGGTGCTTATCTTGTGGACGCAAGCACGACGGGACTTGCACGTGGGGGGACAGGAGAGGATCGTGACTGCATCTAGAAGGCTCACCACACCTTATGCAAATACTCAGCCCTGCCGTCCACTAGCTGTGTGACCTTGGACAAGTCCCTCAACCTTTCTGAGCTTAAGAGGCCTAACTTGCAGGATTGCTGGAGAATTCGAGGTGGCGTATTTAAAGTGCCCAACTCAGAGCCTGGTTCATAAATAGCAGCTGTGGTTGTCTGCCCTCCTGTGCTTAGAAAACCAGGGCACCTGCGCAGCACAAGGGAGCTGGCACCAGGCAGTGCTGGGCTTCACTCCCAGGTCCGGGTCCCTACGGGGGTCCCTTGGGTGGGTCATTTAACCTCCCTGGGCCTTTATTTTCCATCTGAGCAATGGGAATGATAATACCCACTTCTCAGAGATGTTGTGAAGACAGAGTTTATTGAGTAGTGCCTACCAATCAATGAGAGGACACCTAAACAACGAAACAAACAAAAGCCCTAATTTGATGGCACTCCCATTTATCAAGGTGGACAGATAATAAACAATGACCAGAAGAATACATCATGTAGTATTTTAGAAGACAAGTGCTATGGAAAAGAGAAATGGCAGATGAAGGCAAACAATTAGGATGTGGAGTGTGTAGGTTGTGTTGTTAAATGGAGTGGGGGGCAGGTTGGGGTCCCTGCTGGGAAGAAGATATTTGAGCAGAGAATTAGGGTAGAAAAGGGGTGAGTCACGTGGACTTCTGGGGAGACAGGGCCGGGCAGAGGAGCTGCATCAGCGTGACCCCAAGGCAGACGCTTGCCTGGCCTGGTTGAGGGCAGTGGGAGAGAGAGGAGCAGGACAGGGACTGCAGGAAACGTGGGGTCAGGGGGTCTGTGCGCCCTGGGAGACTTGGACTTCCATCTGAGCAAGACAGGGATTCAATACAGGGTTCTGACTTGGGTTCCTACAGGGCGAGGCGGGTGCTGCGGGGTGGGGGGTGGGGGTAGTTAGGGGTTGCAGAGTCCAGGGTAGAGAGGATGGCAGCTCAGACCGGGCAGCAGTGCAGGTACCGAGGTGTGGTCAGAGTCTGGCTGTACCTGGAGGGGCCGGCCAGCAGGACCTGCTGCAGACTGCCAGGGTGGTGGGAGAGGAAGGGCTGGGAACAGCAGCAGGCTCCCTCGAGACTGAACAGGAAGCTTTGTGAAAGTGCCCCATGGTCACATAGTCAGTGCTGGTGATTCGATTTGATTTAATTTATTATTTTCCCAAACTTTACCAAGGACCCACTCTGGGCTGGACCTGTGCAGCCAAGATACTGATCATAGCAGCTTACAGGTTTTCTTTTTGGTTTTTTTTTCTTTCCCCTGTGCTGAGCAACTGAGGTTTTTTCACTCATCTTTATTGCGATATGATTCATGTATCATACAATTCACTCATTTAAAGGGTACAATTCAATGGTTTTAATATATTCATAGATACATGCAACCCTCACTGCAGTCAATGTTAGAACATATTCATCACCTCAAGAGGAAACCCATACTCTTTAGCCATCACCCCGCCTCCCCAGCCCCTCCCTCAGCCCTCACAACCTCTGACCTACTGCCTGTCCCTGTGGATCTGCCTCTTCTAGACAGTTCGCATAAATGGAATCAGGTTGTCTGTGGCCTCTGTGCCTGGCTTCTTTCACTGAGCACAACGTGTCCAGGGCTTGTCCTTGCAGCGTGTGCCAGTACTTGGTTCCTTTCTGTGGCTGAAGAATGTTCCAGTGTGTGGAGAGCCCACATTTTCTTTATCCATTCATCAGTTGATGGCCATTTGGGTCGTTTCCACCTTTTGGCCGTTATAAATAACGCTCGTATGAACATTTGTGTACAAGTTTTTCTTGTGGGTATATGTTATCCTTTCTCTTTGATTATTTGATAGTGGGTTATTGGTTATTTGGCTTATTAGGTTATTGGACCCCTGATTCCTCTAGGGGTGGAATTTTGGAGTCATAGGATAGCTCTGTGTTTGATTGAGACACTATAAGACTGTTTTCCCAAATGGCTGCACCATTTTCCATTCCCCCAGCAGTGTATGAGGGTTCCAGTCTTCCCACATCTCCCTAACACAGGTTATTATCTGACTTTTGATTCCAGCCATCCTAGCAGGTGTGAAGTGGTTTTAGCTAACAGGTTTTCAGTGCTTACTAAGGCTTGACACTGTTAACACCTTCATGTGCATTAACTCTTCTAAATTCTTATACCAGCCCATGAGGTAGGTGCCGCTCTCATCCCCATTTTACAGATAAGGAAACTGAGGCACGGAGTTGGCAGAGCTGGGACGCAAACCCAGGCAGTCTGGTTCCCAAGCCCATGATTTTGCATTCAAAGCCTTGCGGTGGTGGGAGGCTTGCCCGTAAACTGGGGTCCATGGAGCAACACAGTAGGAGGTAGGCGGTGAACAGAAAGAGTGATAGCGACTGTGAGGTGTCAAGGAAGTGACCGTTGAACTGGTCTGTAAGGGTGAGTGGGAGTTCGTCCAGTCTGAAGGTGGGCGGAAGGATGTGCAGAGGGAGGGTGGGGTGTGCAGAGGCTGCGAAGAGTGAAGATCTGGCTCCAGTTATTGCAGGGGACTGGCATACCCTGGCCGCTCCTCTGTTAAAGGACTTACTGCTCCGTTATTCACTTCAGCAGAATATTTTTAGATCAAGTATCTCAGTTCTGGTAGAAGCCAGAGTGTGCTGAGAATTATACCCTCGAGGATCCACTTGATTAAAACGACCAGAGAAGCTACGGGAAAGCCTTGTGGCCTGCGGGTGACTGGCGCGCACACGTAACCTGTGAGAACTCTCCCCCAGCATGGGCACTCCCCCTGCCCTTCCGCCCCACTCCACCCCTCCTGCGGCTCCTCAGGTGAAGGTCCTGCCCAGGTGTGTTTAAAGGCAACGCTGACTGCTGTGCTTTGGCACACGGTGCCCTGCAAAGACTTTGGCACCTACCCCTCCCATGGGAGGCAGCCCCACCAGGACAAGGATGGTAGGAAACAGGGTGAAAGGTATTTGTTGGGATTATGCCAGCGAGTGGGTTTTGCCCAGACTGCTCTCCTAGGATTAAAGTGTGTGCTGGATGCCTGGAGGGTGGCTGCTAGGACGGAACAGGAGAGTCAGCTCTGTGGCACCTCCAAGCAGGAGTCCCACCCCGATCATACATTCGTCTCATCCCCACGACAGCCCTGTCTCAGTATTGTTGCTGTGCCCATTTTATAGCTGAGAAAGCTGAGACCGGGAGAGGTACCAGACCCACTGGGGCCCGAGGGCGCAGAGCCAGCGGCGAGTGGCGCTCAAACCCTCACACCGCAGCAGCACGCACAGCACAAGTTCTCCTGCGAGACCCGACGCCGGCCTCACTCTCCACCTCACCCCAGCCCCTTGCAGGGGTCGAGCCTCCCGCCCTCCAGTATTTCACTCCTGTGGATGCTGCTCTGGTTTTTTGGCTCCATTTTTTCCCCTTTGACATTGCTTGTCCTTCCTTCTTCATTTCCTCTTGGCCGTATGTTTCCGTTTAACAAGGCCAGGGCAACTCCAGCGCCGCAGTCAGCAGCTAAGCCCTTCGCCTAAAAGCTTTAATGAAAAACAGAAAACCTGGGGGAAACGGCTTTCCTGCCAAGGCTGTAGGTTGCGCCAGCACTTGCGGCGAGCAGGGTCTGCATCTGCAGCCAGGCGCCCCTCACCTAATGACACTCTCCCAAGAAGCCCCTAGCCCACCACACGGGCTCCTCTACCCCAAGTCAGTCCCTGTCTTCGGAGGGTTAGTCCCTGCTCCCGGTCACCTCATTTCTCCAAGAGGAACCAGAAATCCGGAGTTGTGTGTGAAATCGCTTGTTAACTCTGGGCAGTGAATTCACATGTTTTAAAAACACTCTGCAGGCCAGACGAAACATGTCTGTGGGCAGCTCTGGCCCATGGCAGTCACCGTGCAACCTCTAATCTAAAGATGATATTGGATTTGCTATTGTAGACTTGGTCAGGTTTGATTTTTTTTTTTCTAAAATCCTTCTTAACCAACTTATTAGACCTTCAGAGCTGTAGTTCTAGAGTTCAAAGCTGAATTAAAAGGATTTAACTCTTGTCGGCAGTAGCAGTAAAATTAATGCTCAAAAACATTTCGACTCTCAGATTCACAGTGGGACTTTGTGGAACACCAAGGGCAGTGGGCAGGTGGGGGCTGGACTTTGTGTGAAGAGGACCAGAGAGGCTCAGCTGGGCGGCCAGAGGAGAAGGGGGAAGTTGTTTCCACGTTGGTGGGAAGCCTGCCATCCAGAAGGGACCACGAGATGGGGGCTCCCTTGTCAGGGGAGGACAGTGTGTGACAGGCCCAGGGCATGTGAGATGGGGAGCTAGGAGCCAAGGCAGTCGGCCCAGGCCAGGGGGTCGGTGACAGTGCCCCAGAGGGAGGCCTGGACCCGGTCACCACATGTCCAGGGCTGAGCCTGAAGTCGGCCAGCTCAGCAGAGGAGTGTCGGGGACTTTGAGGCAGGGCTGGCGAGTCTCGGCTGGAGCTGAGCCCGTGAGACCCCTGTGACCCCAGCCCTGCAGCTGGCCGCTCCGTCAGCTGTGCCCCCTGCCATGGCGTGCTGAGTATAAAGATTTTAGAGTCAAATGGATCTTTCGTCTGAGCATGCACACATCATTTCACCCCTCCTAGCCTGTCAACAAGGGGTACCGGAACCTGTCTCGGGTTTTGGGGTGCTGCCCGGTGACACTGGTCAAACTCATTTAGAATAAGGAAATAGAGATACTTGGATGTGATTCCTCATCAATTCTACACAGAATGTTTTTCCTTTGTTTTTTAATTCATTTATTTTTAAGCAACAAATAAAAATTGTATGTGTTTATGGTGTGCAACATGATGTTTCGATATATGTGTACATCGTTGGGCTGAATCAAGCCCTTGAGCACACACGTGACCTCACATACTCACCTTTTTTTGGTGATGAGAACACAGAATCTTCTCTCAGCGATTTTCAAGTATATAATGCAGTGTTACTAACTACAGTCACGAAATTGTGCAATGGTTGGTACTTAACTCTGGAACTTGTCCTCTTGTCTCACTGAAATTTTGTATCCTTTGGCCAATATCTGCCTAATCTCCCAACTGCCCAGCCCCCGAAGTCTCTCTGCTCCTGTGAATTTTACTTTTTTAGCTGCCACTTTCAGTGATATCACATGGTGTGTCTGGCTTATTTCACTTAACATAATGTCCTCGAGGCTCATCCACATGGTCTCAAATGATGCAATTCCCTTCTTTTTTGAAGGCTGAATAGTATTCCCTTGTGTACATTTGCCATATTTCCTGTATTCCTTTGACATTTTAAACACCAGGTAAAAAATGAGGGGCAGGGTCTGCAGGCCGTCGGCCTGGCTCCCTGCACTCTGCCGAAGTGGCTCGGAGCTCTGGATGAACGTGCAGAGAGGACCCTGGGCATATACCACAAGCACGTACCGCATCAGAAAAACAGAGATCATTCCACCCTCTGTGTGAATGTGCGGTGCTTCTTGCCTGTGCCCGAGGAGAAACAGGCACACACAGAGGGGTGACCTGCTTGAGGCCGAACACCCTTCTCTAGCTTGGAGCTCCTATCAGTTTAATTATAGAAAATGCACTTCAGCACAGCAGCCCACATCTGGACATCGTCAGACAACTTGGAGGAAATGCCGTCGGTCGTTTCCAAGCAGATCAAGCTGGTGCTGATTTATATTCCAGTGACACCCTGGGATGATGATTTGGCCACAGGGACATTTCTGACGTGACCACAACTGAATTTTGTCTGATAGCAAAGGGACTACTTAACAGACAGACCAAAACCTGTGCAGAGAAGGGTCTCAAACCCATTCCGTGTAAAAGTCCTTGTCGACAAACACTCACCAAGTGCAGCCTGTATGAGATGCCCGGAACGCAGAGGTAGAGAAAGCGGAGCCCAGCAACGTAGCCAGGAGGCTGGGAAACAACCGCAGCTGCAAAATGAGTCACTTGGGGCCTCGGAGGTGGGCAAGGCCCCACTGCTTGGGCGAAGGAGAGAGGAAGAGGAAACATCCGCTCAGGGCCTAAACCATAGATATGATTTTGACACACACAGGAACAGGCGGGGGTGGGGGACACTTCCCCTACAGTTTGGGAGCTCAGCGTGGCTGAGCAGCGGTGTCGGCGGCAGGATGCTGTTTGGCTCTAGAGGAAGCTGGGAAGTAGGTCGGGGGTCAGACAGAGAGACACGGGGACTTGTTCTAATCATAGTGACGTGTATCTGAGGAGGGGTGAACTGAAAGCACTCTCTCGGGGACAGGGTGGAAAGCAGCCTGGAAGGTGCATTGGCCACGGAGGCATAGCAGGGGCTCATGCACAAAGACATGTGTGCAAGATGAGGGGCCCAAGTGGGAGCCAGCCAGGGGTGGAGCGGGGGCAGATGCGGTCCAGGAGGGTGGGTCGCCTAGTGCACAGAGGATGGAGAAGGTGACGCCCGAGGGAACCCAAGCACAGGACACACCTCCCCTCTCCACTGGACAGCCTAGAGGGACTGGGAGCAGCCCCTTCAGCCAGCAAAGAGTTGCAGTGACCCTCTGGGCCTGGCTAGGCTGGGCTCTGGGAAAGAAGAGATGAATCAGACCCAGCCCTGCCCTCTGGGACTCACCGTCTGGAAGGGGAGCTGGAGCTTTAACGGGTGCAATACCTGCTCCGATGAAGGGTGGACCAGGTGTGAGGACACATGGCAGAAGATGAGCACTGTCACTGAGGGGGGTCATCTGTGCTGAGTTTGGGGGTAAGAGGAGGTTCTTGCAGGCTGCAGGGAGTGACTCGGCTGGTGAGGCTTGCGTGGGGTTTGAGCTCAGTGTGTCTGCCTCCTAGCCCTTGCTGCCCCTGACCATAGCCCCTTCTTGCCTTGCTCGTGGACTCCAGGTGTGTGCCCAGCCCTAGACGACCCAGGCTCTGCCCTCAAGGAGCTCCTGGTGTGGCAGGGAGACCATCACAGGCAGTGCCCAGCACTGAGAGTAAGGAGAGTGGACCCCAGAGGAGCCCAGCCCGTGGGGCCCCATCCTGAGCCAGGGAGGACTTCTGGATGTAGCAAAGGTGACTTCAGAACTGGCTTGGCAGACGAGGCATGGCTTTCCAGGCAGAGAACAAAAATCACACGGGTCTGCCCAAAAAAGGCAAACAGAACACCCAGCTATTGAGGAGAAAAGGGAAATTGCGCCCTCAGGTGGATGCTGAGTGGGCAGTGGAGTGGAGCTTGGGAGGGACCGGGGAGAAATCAGGTGGGCTCAGGCCGGACCCGGGGGCCCTTGATGCCTGCCCCAGAGGCGTGTGCTTGGCCCCTTACACGCCAAGAAGAAAGAGGGACACTGGTCAGATCTGACATGCTGAGTGTGTGCGGAGGAGGAGGCCAGTGGGAAGTAGGGCCTTGTTCTGCCTGAGGCCACATGCAGAGATGACAGAGCCTGGGACATCCACAGAGACCTCCGTGTCCCCCAGCTTGCCCCTCCCTGTACATCGAAGCACAGCCTCGCTCTCCCGCAGTCTGCCGGCGTGGGTTCCTGTGAGCAGCTGGAGCTGGGCTGCAGTTATTTATCTAATGTTCTTGGATAGAGTCCCAAGAAAACAATTTTGCCTGTTTAAAAAAAAGAAAACAGAAAGCGACATCGTAAAGCCCACCCCTAAAGAGAAGTTATAAAGAGACTGTTGTTGCCACTACGGTTTGTTTCTTCGGTGAGTTATCTGCTTGTGCCTCTGTTTATTGGCCTGACAGGACGGTCCCCACTGCTTAACAGGCTCAGGGGCTGATGAGGCTGTGAACACAAGCAGCGGGGCCCAGGCCCCAGGCCCCAGGCAGGCGGGCAGCACAGGTAACGGGAACCCTGGTGCTCGCCGGAGCCTGGGTCCCAGGCAGGCTCTGTGAGGCTTATGCTGAAACCTGCGCAAGGTGCTTCCCCATAGGTGAGGGGGCTCCCAACGGGGCTTGCCAGCGGAGTCATGGGGGGAGGGGACACATTTTATAGACCCAGGTGCCTTAGGCTCACCCTAGAGCCTCCGGGTGGACAGAAAAAGATGTCCAGGTGATTCTGATGATTAAAGGTGCGCAACTGCTGGACCAGTTCCAAGGGCCTCCCCTCCCACCCTTCTAGAACCAGAATTCAGTGTCTCTTGATGCTGAAGATGGGAGAGGCAGAATCAGGGAGACGCAGCCTATGAGGTCATGACCTGCGGCTGAACAGGCTCCTGCATTTCAAGGGACCAAGGCTGTGGCCCCTCCACACAGGTAGGCTCCACCTGCGGGCTGTTCCTCCTTCAACTCATCCTCCTGGGGACCTGGAACTGCCATCTCACAAACCAAAAGATTCACACCCTGGAAATTAGGAAAGCAGAGGTCAGGAGGTTTGAAGGATAAAGAAGGGCTTCTTCCCCGGGCAGGGGCTGGGCAGGTCTTGCCGTGGCCACGTGTGTGTGGAACTCTCTCCTCAGAACGAACAGGGGCATGTGCCGAAGGGGAGGGCAGGAGCAGAGCTGGGGAGTGGCCCAACAGGACAGGCCTAGGGATGCCAAGAATGTGCACAAGGGCACGCTCGGCTTTTAGAAGTGTGTTTGGCACAAGGACAAAGAAGAACCACACGTGTGGCACAAGGTTAACAGGCAGCAGCCAGCACTGAGGACGACTCGCTGCTGTGTCCTGGCTCCTACTTCAGTAGAGAGGTCTGGCGGGAGCCGTGGGAGGGCCGGGAAACCAAGGGGGTGTGGGGAGTTTCTTTCACAGAGCAGGTGCTCCGAGCACCTGACAGATCCCATTTTGCGAGCTGCAGTCTAGACCCAGGGGGTGGTGCCCGGAGTGTGGAAAGGACTTGCTGATAAAGTCACAGAGTTACGGCTGTGCCTGTGAGGAGGAACAGAGGGTGATGGATGTAACCATAGTACCACTCCAGGTTGCAGAGGGAAAGATTCTAGAAACCCTAGAGTGGGGAGCCAGACGCAGGACTGCAGCCTCCACCAGCAGAGGAGGCGGCGAAGCGACCAGATGACAGTGAGCTCCAAGCCCTCCACTGATCGGGGCCAGGAAGTGTTTAATCCCAGTGCACTGGGACTTCAGATGGGTGTTGACAAAAATGTTCTAATGTTTTTTGTGTGAGAAGGAGACCAGAGTCTGGCTGGAAGCATGTTGGTTGGCCAATAGTCACAGCAGTCTGATGAGGACAGTGACGAGCCCACAGGAGGACTCGATATATAGTGAGAGAGTGAGGGAGGGAGTGGGCTGTGTCAGCCAAGAGCTAATTTCCAGTTTCCTTTTTTTGGACTGCAGGTTTTATACTTGGGCCCAAGTCTGTTCTTTTCAACAACCTGAAGACATAAAATGTACACAGTGATCAGATTCATAGATGACAAGAGGATGATGGGTCACTGTATCAGAGGACAGAATTAAAATATAATAACCTTGGATAAACTATAACTATAGGTCATGGACTGATGCTTAGTGCGTGGTGGTGATGTTGTATGGCTCCCAAAAAATGCTATTTACACATTTTAGGACAGTTTTCTTGCCTGTCACAGAAACATACAAACTGGCTTAAGGCCAAAGGAACAAAACAAAGCAAAAGGAGCGGCACACAGTTGATTCAACTGCGGCAGGACGGACCTGCTTGTTCATCTGTGGCACTGAGCCCGCCTCTCCTGGCGCTTGTGTCTGCTCTGCTCCGTGCCGTCTTCATTTTCCAGAAGTGGAGTCTTCGAAGCTCTAGCCTCACTCCTTTCTTGTAGCTTCACAGAAAAAGAGCCTCCCTTTGCTAGTCCAATAGAAGTCCCATGGCGGAGATTCCTTGGTGACATGTCCTACTCCGAGCCAGTCACAGCGGCCAGAAAAAATGAGAGTGCACCCATGGGCCAGCCCAAAGTCACCTGCCATCAGCTAGGGTGGATGGGAGCAGTTCAGATGAGACAAATGCATGTGGACTGAGGCTGGTATGGGACTGTTCCCCAGAGGAAAATTGAGGCGTCGATGGCAAAGGAAGAGAGAAGGCTGATTCCCCAGGTGAAGGTAACAGTGGCTTAGCCTGGATTGGGTGTGAGCCCAGCGGGGAGTCCCATGCTGTGTCATCCCACTGACATGCATAGCTGGCCGGGACTCAGTGGGACACGCCCCCACCACGGACCACGCCAGGTCCATAGTCAAGCTGTCATTCAAACCCACATGTCCCTGGCTCCAAACTCAGCCTCCCTCCCTTCCCTTGAGCTCTGGGTAGAAATGCAAATGGTGTCTCCACTTACCAGCCTCCAGGCAGGGACGGGAAGAGCCAGTCTGAAGACCATCCCTTACCAGCTGGCTGTCAGTTGGTGAAAGAAGTGCCCGAATGTGTTTCCCACCTCAATGTCCCTGCCACAACTGCAGTGATGGCAGCTAGAGTTGGACCTAGGAAGTCTCCTTGTTACCGTACTAACAGCCCGTATCTGCAGGGAGGAGGAGGGAAACCTTCGTGTAATCACAACTCCTTTATCTCCCACTCAGTATTTCCTAGGCAGTACCTGTGGCTCCCTGTGTTATTTCAGCCTATAGCTTGCAGAGAAAGTTCCAGAGTGAGTTGGTGGGAAGATCCCTGAAGGGGAGCAGAAGCAGCAGGTGGAGACTGCCTCTCTTCCCTCATCTGTAGGAGACAGGAATGGCTTGTGTGCGGGAGTGAGCACACGTGTGTGAAGTCACCTGTCTTTGAGGTGACTGTGGTTCCAGCATGTAGTGTGTGACCCCAGGACTGGAGTTGGGTGTCGGGGTTGGAGAGGTGGGGGAAGTGGGATGCTCTGTTCAGGGCTGGTGGCTGCAGGCAGGCGTGTGAGGGAGACAGGGCCAGGGACCCAGGGCTGGGTTGCAGGGCAGAGGGAGGGAGAAGAGCCTGGGGGTTGGGGGAGGAGGTGTGAGGAGAGCGAGGCCACGTGTAGCTGCAGTCACGCGGGGGCACAGGAGCATTAACTTGACATCAAGACATTGACTCCACATGAGAAAGGTCCTCGAATCCTTTGCAATCCTTCCAGTTGGTTCACGAGATTGTCTCACTTTGGCCCTAGTGTGTCTTCAACACTCCTTCAGTGCTTGTTAATCCCCTTTTTTACAAGGGGAACAGACCTTAGGACGAGCGCTTTTGGGCCAGGGCTTAGCTGCAGAGAGCTGCATTGCACCCTGCGTTGCTGTAACGGTGAACGTCTTGTGGCATGGAAGACTTGCTTTCCATTCGTGGCAGTAATATAGGTTTCATTTTCAAATATATTTTATTTAAGTGAAGTTAATTTAAAGAAGAAAAAGTTTTTTTAAAAAATGGTGCAGATGACACAAGAATGACTGAAGACCTAGAAACAGGCTCTGGCAGCAGCTCCAGGCAGCCTGTGCTTGGATGTAGCAAAGACAGGGCCAAAGTGTGTCCCTGAGCAGTGCCCCGCCCAGCCCTGTTTGCTGGCTCTGAAGCTGAGTGTCGAAAACCCCTTCCATTGCTCTTCACAGTCCCATCGACCTGAGAAAGACTGCAGAACTTGCCCACAAGTGCATGACGTTTCTCTCCCATCGTGTTTGCGCCATTAGCCAGTTTCCAGCCTAAGGACATGGAGCACCCATAGCTCTCTGGGGTCTCTGGTTCCCCAAAGGATTTTGCTGCAGAAGTACAGAAGCCAATGACGTCACCTGCCCCTAGTAAGACAAGGACAGTACTTCCTGAACCCTCCATGGCCGGGCATTGTATGTGAATTTCTAATGTGTTTTTCATGTGATCCTCTCTATGGCCCAACTAAGGAGATATTATTAGGCTCATTTTTAAGGTGGGGAAACTGAGGCTCAGGGGGGCTTTTGCCAGTGGTCCCGCAGCTAGCACTCTGTGGGAGGGCTTTGAGCACAGATCTGCACGTGGCAGGTTCTCGTGCTCTTTGCCAGCAGTGCGTGGCCTCTGCCAGAGCCGGGAGTGTGCTCCCATGCAGGACTCCTCCCCTCTGTCCCCTCCCATGTGAGTCCCTGCCTGGCTCTCCAGGAGCATGAGGTTCACATGGCAGCTTCTCCCTGGATGTGTGTGTCACCCTTAATTGCTGCTGCCACTTTAAATGGATCTGTCCACACTGGGAAAAGATTTTGCAATCTGATAAAGAAACTTATGTTCCTTGAAAGTAACTGAACAGTTTCTATTCTTATTCCACCCTCTGTGAAATTCAGAGACTGTGTTTTCCTAACCCGAAATCCCTCCGCTTGGTCTGACAAAGAATTTGTTGAGGCTGTTTCTGGGCAGGAGGGGCCATCTCTAGGAGACGTGGCTTGCATGTAAGAGGGCTGGCCTCCCAGGACATTTGGGCAGTTTATGGGGACCACAGAAGAGAATTGTGGGGTTGGAGCTGTCCCCAAGGCTGTGACGTGGAGCAGCTGCATGTCTCACATGGGGCTCTGACCTCAGGAGAAGCTTTTCTGCTTCCCTAAGCTCACCCCAACCACACCCCTGCTCCTGGGGACCCCCGCAGCCCCCCTCTTTCTCCACCCAGCTCCCCTGTTCCCTCTGCCTCCCCCATGGAGGAAGAAGCTTGGTTTCTGGGAACCATGACAGCCCCACTCCATCTTCCCCCCAGAAACGCAGCTAGGTCTCTGGTTTCCCCTCTGCCCACCATTCCCTTCAGACAGAGAAGTGGCTTGGCCCCTCCCAGCTCGGGCTCCGCACACAGACCTGCGCTTCTCAGCTGCTTTAGTGCGTGAGCCTTTGCTGGGTGTGCAGAGCCAGCGCACAGCAAGAGACACAGCGACAGGGTTTAAACTTGCCAGCCCCCTTCCCAGTCTCCTTCTCATCTTCTCAGGAATCTTTTTGTTAAACCAAACAAGGAAAATTAACCTATGAGGGGCCTATACTCTGGCAGGAGTCATGCCAGTCCCTTCAAGACTATGTCATCTTGGCAGTAACCAGGAAGGGCTATCGGTGGAACCTGAGGCTCAGGGAGGTTAAATGACTTGCCCAAAGTCACACGCACGATTACTTCAGGACCGGAGTCAAAGCCAAGTCTGACCTCTGGTAAAACCCAGCCCACTTCCACTGTGCACAGAGCTGCCGTCCTATGATCCTCTGAGCTTTCTGTCTCATAGATGACCCTCTACTCTTCCAAACCAAATCAGAAGCCTTTTATTAGACAGACTGGTGTGGCATGTCCTGACCTGGAACAAAATGCACCAAATTTTAACTATAGTCATGTAAAGGTAATAAAATCATGGGTCATTTTCTCCCTCTATTTCTAAATTCTCTTACAAGAACTTTTATTTACAAAGCAGACCTTTTTTTATATGTCATATAGGTAAATATTTTATATGTGTGGATTTATACACACATATTAAATTAGACATGGGTGTATCATGTTTATACATACCCCCTTGTATACACATATTTTGAATTTGACATGACATTAAAGAAAATAAAAACTGAAAATTTCAGCTGACAGGTGAATTCCTTTATACTTGGGGCAGACATTTTGAGACTGAGGGCACTAGCCATCATCAGCATGATTCCGGTTGAGAGTCAGAGGCTGCCTCTGGGCTGCGTGCCCCTGTGACATCAGTCAGCCCAAACTCCAAAATATGTCCTCCTTTAGATCACTCACTAAAGAGTTTCCCCAGCAGACAGCTAAAACCTCAAAGACACATGATTCCCCAGCGTGGTGTTCCCAGCGAGACCCCCGTGCCTAACCTCACTTCCTTGTAAGTGCCAGTCCTATGGCCAAGGCTGCCAGCCGGCCCTGTTTAGAAGTGGTCGGTCTTTTACAAAAGCACAGAACAGGCGTTCTCCTGAGGGCTGGGCCAGACCAGGAAGCCTGTGAGAACGGAAGGGCACTGTCTGAGGGGACATGTTACCCAGGACTTCAGAGAGCAGGTCACTGGGCAGGTGGCCTCAAGGTCGCTTCCTGCTGGGAAGCCAGGTCCTGAGGGAGGGAGCCTGTACTCAATGCAGTTAGGGGATGAGGAGCGGAGGGGACAGGAAAACAGTCGGCATCGTGGAAAGGGAGTTAAATCTTTCGCTTCAGTTATTGTGCTATTCTTCTGCAGAATGCAAGCAATACTTTCATTTGATTGAAATCACTTTTTTGAAAACCCAACCTAACTTTTCACTCGTCCCAGGCTCTACTTTTCTATGTTAGATTGTTTTTTTACACACAGTATTTCGAGTTGTCTGGAGTGGTGGGCAGGAGAACCCGGGGTGGGGGTGCGTGGGCGGATGCCAGGCTGCGGATGGGCCTGGCACTGGTGCCTGAGGCGTGAAGCCCAAGCGCCTCCTCCCGCTCCACTGCCCACGTCCGTGCCAGGCCCGGAGCCAGGGACTACTGTTACAGCTCTGTCTTCCGGGCGGAAAAGAAACAATCTTAAAAAAATATTTTTAAGACGATAACAGATTGATTTTATTGGACTTTCAATTTACGTAGTCAGCCATCAGAACACTGTGCATTTGAGATGCCCCATAGACGTTTTGGTCACCAATGTAAACTTCTTAAGAGATTTTAATTCTTTAGTATCTCAACCAGTACCTGCAAGCAACATGCCACAGCTCAGAGAGCTCGAAGCTGGAAGAAACAGCCCGAAACTGGTATGCCCTTATGCCGCTGGTATGCAGTTAAGCTCAGCCACGCATTCCTTTCCTTGGGCCTCAGTTTCCTTTATGAAAAAGTGAAGGAGGTGAATAGGCCACGTGTGCCATGAGATAGACTGAGACTCCTTGCCAGGTGGTGAGTTCCCAGCATAACAAGTGAGCAAAATCAGGTTGCAAGGCCATTATGGAAAGAACACTGAATTTGACCCCACTGGACTGTGAGCACCTCATGACCCGGCCCCATGTGGAGCGCTTTGTATTGCCAGCGCAAGGTCCTGCTCGACAGCGTGGCAGACGCTAAATACATGGTGGGTGGATGGATAGCGCATTATGTTTATTTGCAGTCGGACCTCTCTGCTAATGATAATCGGTATTTGCAGCTGCTCCCCAGTGCTAGCATCACCGCCTCAGCTCCACCTCAGACCATCAGGCATTGGATTCTCACAAGGAGCCACAACCTAGATCCCTCGCATGCGCAGTTTACAGTAAGCAGGGTTTGCGCTCCCATGAGAATCTAATGCCACTGCTGATCTGACAGGAGGCGGAGCGTATGCAGTGATGCGGGTGAGGGGAGCGGCTGTAAATACAGATGAAGCTTCACTCGCTCTCCCACTGCTCACCTCCTGCTGTGCCAGTCTGCGGCCCTGGGATTGGGGACCACAGAGCTAGATGACCATGAAGATTCTCCCCACCTGAGATCCCTGGCTTTCTTGCCACTCTCCCAGAACTCCTAACTCACACAGCTTCTTCTGATACTTTCCCTAGGAAGTGGAACTTTGATTGGAAGCCTCAGGCCCTGTTTGGGTTGTTCACAAAGCCTGTCATGAGGGCTTGGAGGTGAACTTGCTGAGGACTGACTGAGCAATAGATTTCCAGTGCCTGGCACACCCAAAGGGCTGGGAAACGTTCACTGCTGTTGCTCCTATTACAGGAGGTGAGGGAGGTAGATGAGGGTAATGACGGGAAGGGACTCGATCCAGTGGCTGCTCGATTGCTCTGCTGTGCCCATTAATTTCTGCAGACTGGAGAGCAAGCTGGTGGGAAAAGCACGTGGGCTCTGAGTCTGTAAACAGCACTATGTGCTAGTCAGCATTGCTTTTTTGGTGTGACTCAGGCAGGTCATTTAACCTCCCACCCTGTCCTTCAGCAACCAAGCTGCCCTGCCCAGGTGCAGCTGGAGTTGCCCGTTACCCCTGCATCCTGAGAAGGGTATTTCAGGCCCGAGCAAACCAACACATGTATAAACACAGTCTTTTGACCCTCTTTTTTTTTTTACTCCATGGTAACACACTTACGCACACACACACACACTGTTTTATGTAACAGACTATCTGAGAGGTGTTTGTCTCTCAGACTGAGCCTCCTCAATCTTTTGGAGACATCATTAAATGGCATTGGGGTGAGTGCATCTGAGGGATCAACTCCTCCGCGGGGACTTGCTGGGTCCCAGTGTCTATGCTGAGACAGTGCCAATGTCCTTGCTCAGCCACACAGACGAGGATGCACTTCCCCGGCCCACTGAGCCGCATGTCTCTGTTTTGTTACGAGGAGTTACTGTTTCATGTTCCTATGAGAAGCAGCCTCCCAGGGGAGCTTCCATCTGCAATTCTCCTGCGATTAAGGGTGAGCATTTCCTTTTCATACGTTTCAGAGAAATGTGTATTTCCTTCTAGTGAATGGCCCAGTCATATCCTTGGTCCATTCTTTGTTGGGTTGTTTCCTCATTGATTTGTAGGGATGCTTTAAGGAAATTTTCATATGAGTTGGAAATGTTTTCTCATGGTTTTATACTTTTAACTACTTTTGGGGGTTTCATTTTGTGTTTTGAGTCATGAAAAAAAATTGAATGTATTCATATTTATCAGTCTTTGATGGCTCCTGAGGTTTGTGTCATATACAAAAGGGCCTTCTCAAATCAGACATTACAGAAGAAATTTATGGCTCCTTTTAGTACTTTTATAGCTTCATTTTGCTCCAGTCTTTTTAAAGGCTGCATAGAGTTTCATTGCAGGAGTGTGTCGTAATTCACTCCACCAAGCGCCCGTTATTGGGCATTTGGGCTGTTTCCAGTCTTTTTCTATTAAACGTGATGCTGCACTGATTCCTCTAACACACCATACCTTTGTGCACATGTGGAAGCATATCTGAGGTTCAATCCCTCAAAGCAGAATTGCTAGATCAAAGGGTATGTCATTTTAGATTGTGAACTATGTTGCCAAATTACTTTCCCAAGAGGTTGTCCTGTAGTCCCCGATTGTATGGTATACGAGAGTGGCTTGCCAACTGTCTTTTTCTCAAGTGGGAAACATCTTCCTTTATTCTTTTACCAAAATATCCGACGTGGAGTAGAGGGCTGTGTGAGGTAAATTCTGCACAAGTTTTAGGCGCGGAGACCTCCCTGTCCGTGCCGTTTATCTCACGCTGATGCCTGGTGAGCGGCCAGGCCACCACACTCACAGTGGCAGTCTCAGAAATAAAATGCATCTTTCAAGGTTTGTAGTGTGAGTTGTCTGTTAGGCCACAGAAACCAGTGCCCCTGTGCCTTAGCCGAGTGCCGTTTTCTCACCGATGAGGGGCGAAGAGGTTCGTCTTCACTGTGCGTTAGGAAGGGGTAGAGAAGATCTGCACTTCCATATTTGCCTATTAATTAAAACTCCTCTTTATAGTGAATTATTGCTCTTTATAAAAATTTTAAGAGCAGTCATTCTCAACAACTGACTGCAGTTTGGTCGAGCAGAGAATCTCTGTCATCCCTCAGGCCATGCCCTCCCTGCCTTGGGGCTCCGAATGTCCCTCCGCCAGTATCCTCTCCCCAACCCCACAGTCCTTCGGATCCCAGCCTGACACTTCCTGACCCCCAGACCAGGTCAAGCCCCTGCACCACCCTCCTGGCCCCATGCACTTCCTCTGGGCACCACCTGTCCCCCAGGGATCGTTTGCTATGTTGGCCCTTCCCCCTGCTCTCCCTGGGCAGCGGCTGCTGAGCTGTGTCCCCAGCCTGACTGCCCAGTCATGCTGTGCACACGTTATTGCTCATTCAAAGGTTTGCTTCTATGACGGGGAAGAAATATAGCTCCTACCTCCCTGTCCTACCCTGGCCAGTTAACTGTCAGCATGAGAAGCTAATGGCGGTCCTCCTTCAATCCTCTTCTTTCCTTCTTTTTCCCTCTGGTAGCAATTTCTCCTTTTTTTTTTTTTTTTTTTTTTTTGTGGAGACAGAGTCTCACTCTTGCCCAGGCTGGAGTGCCGTGGCATCAGCCTTGCTCACAGCAACCTCAAACTCTTAGGCTCAAGCAATCCTTCTGCCTCAGCCTCCCGAGTAGCTGGGACTACAGGCATGTGCCACCATGCCCGGCTAATTTTTTCTATATATTTTTAGTTGTCTGGCTAATTTCTTTCTATTTTTAGTAGAGACGGGGTCTCACCCTTGCTCAGGCTGGTCTTGAACTCCTGAGCTCAAATGATCCACCCGCCTCGGCCTCCCAGAGTGCTAGGATCACAGGCGTGAGCCACCATGCCCAGCCTAAAGAGCAGCTGCTCCCTAGCTCTTTCTCTAGAGCGAGAATCCCCCTTGCCCCCCTCCAGGGCCAGCCACATGCCTCTTCATCCGTCCGTGAGCACTCTCACTCTGAGGCTGGGCCCTGGATCTCTGTGTGGACGGAGCTCAGCCATGTGTCACGCCACCAGGACCATCGCTGGAGCTTCCAGGCACAGCTCTCCTGCCTGAGCAGCCTCGGGGATTTGGCCTTCTCAGGGTTGGCAGAGTCTCCTGGCACCCCAGGAGACCACTCTGGGGGCTTTGTCCTTACTATCAGTCAGGAAGGCACCCCTACTCTGGACAGAAGGTTCTGGCCTTGTGATATGATTGTGGAATCACACCTCAGGTTGTTAAAAGCAGGGATCCACGTGGCTGAGCCCAGGGCAAGGGGCGAGGCCGGAGTGCTGGAGGGAAAGGGCCTTAGACAAGAAAAGTGAGCTGGCCTCAGTCAAGGGCAGGGCCACAGAGAAGGCAGGCCACGCGCACAGCCTGCCAGGCTGTTGGGCTGGCCTGCGCAGCTCGGACTCTCAGCAGCCCTGCTGCTTTAACAGATCCCCCACAACCCCCACCTGGCAGAATTAACCACTCCATCTTCAACGCTGTCATTGCGATGTGCCACACTTCCTCCAGGGCTCTTGGAACCCCGGCTTATACTCTGGCGTGGAGTCCCTGGGGCAGCCAGGAGCTACTGTGCCAGATTCCTCCCCAGCTGGTGAGTCCGGGCATGGTGCCTGGGCACCCACCCTCCCTCCATTCATGCGGCCATGTTTCCTGCCCGCTCTGCCCCCGCGCCGCGCTGGGTGCCAGAACACTGTGCCAACCGCTCCCTGCCTTCACGCGCCCAACCAGCACACCTGCTGTGCGCAGGCGCTGTGATGGCTGCTGCGGCACTAGAGGAGCTCCTCCCGGGTGAGCTGATGGTATCCAAGTGCCAAGGCCTGTGGTGGAGAAATAGTAGCAGCCTGCGGAGCCAGGCAGGGCTGGGAGCAAGGAGGAATGGAGGGGCAGGACCACAGGCCTCCCTGAGGAGGTGACATGGCACTCGGCCCTGAGGCCTCAGGAAAAGTGCTCAAGGTCCTTCTAGGCAGGGGAACATCGCAGCGCAGGCCTAGTGTCTGTGGGCACAGCCAGCTGTGCTTTGCAACCTGATCATAGGGGGCCTAGAGCAGTGGGTCACAGGCTGTGGACCTTGTCAGAGCCAGTTCCCTGTGTGAGTGTGCACTGGCTTCACTGGGGGGTGGGAGCTTCTGACACCTGCCACCCTCTCCAGGTCTGGGAGGGAGGGAAGAACTCAGGGGGATGCCTCCTCTAGACCACACCCACCAGTGGGACTGAAGCCACAGGGACCTCCCATCCCCCAAGAAGGAGCCTCAGGCCCAGGGGGACCGGGGAGGTAGGAGCAGGACCTGGTCTGTCATTTATTCACACAATCAACAGTCGATTGTGGAGTCGGATCCTCCGGGGGCTTCCGTGCCACAGCAGGAAGAGAGAAGACAAAGAAAGAAGGCCTCCAGGTATGACGTGAGAACACGGTGACAGCACCATGGAGAGAGATGAGGCAGGAGGGGGTTGGGGTGAGGGGCCAGGCATGGGGCGGAGCGGCCCTGCCTGGGGGGAGGGCCAGTAGGGACCAGCCACCTTTTTCTGCCACCGCATCCACTGTGACTTTAACAAAGTGAGACAGGAAGCCAGTCATAGCGTCACGGGTTATCAACACCAGTGTGATCACCCTGGGCACCCACCGTCTCCTGCCAGCCCTAGGGCAAGGGGCTTCCTGCCCCACCCCAGTCACATCTTCCAGCCCTGTTCGTCCTACTCCCGCCCCCCAGCTGCCCGTGGCCCTGTTATTTTTCCGGTCCCAACTCATCGTTCGTTTTTTACCTTGGGAGAAAACAAAATCTAAGCATGGACATCTCTTAATGCAAACCAGATGAGGAGCTGGTGAAAATGTTTTTCTCTGCATCAATCATCCGAGTCCTCGCTGTGATGAGAATATGGTAAGCCCTCGTCGGTGCTCTGGCCAAGAATCCCTTCCAAGCTTTGCCAACCGGAGGCAGGGAACAATGCCGCCTTCCGTGTGTTTAGCAGAACACCTTTTCACACCAGGTCACCCCACTCCTGCATGGGTTCGGGTGGGATTTGGGGTTCAGCCTGTCCTGCCCTGCAGGTGGGGGAGGCTGACCCTCTGCAGTGGGGTGAGCTGCAGCCCTGAGTTGGGCCCCCTCCCCGCCAGGAGTCTGTGGATCCCCGTGGTCCCTCCTGGGCTGGAGTCTCAGATGGGAAGTGCTGGATCCAGAGCAGGACCTGGGACCTCCTGGGAGCCCCCCCTTAATCAGGAGGGGCTCAGAAAGACTGGAGCCCTCAGGCACTCGTGGGGGTGGTCCTGGGAGGGGCCCTATAGACCTGCACTCTGCCCTCCTGGTGCAGAATGCTCTGTACCCAGTCAGGGAGCGCAGTGCAGAAGCCCAGCAGTGAATGGGCATGAACGTGCTTTGTGAACATTAAGCAGCCATGACAGTGGCATCTCTGTTGTCCATTTGTCCGTGCCGCAAATACATGCCTCGCTGGCCCACCCCTGTGCAGAGCACTGAGGCCACACACCCAGGCCTGACTGGTGAGGGAGACAGCCTGGAAAACAGAGAGCCCGGGGTCAGAATTCCACACGACAGGGCTGCAGTGGGTGTGGGGGACACTGGACAGGGGTCTGGATTTTTCCAGGGCCAGTTTGGGGTGGCTCCTGCCTGAGGCTTCCCTTCCTCAGTAAGCCCAAAGGGAAAATAGACATTGGCACTGGGGGTAGGGAGGGGATAGTTTGAGCAAAATAAGAAGAAAGCAGGGGATGGTACCTGAGGGTCATACCAGGTGCACAGGAACAGAGCTGTCCCTGTGGTAGGCCTTGAAGCTGAGGCAGAGCTGGTGGGAGGAGCCCAGGGCAAGGCTGGGCTGGGTGGTGGTACCGCAGGAGCTACACAAGGACAAGGGCTGGGGGTGAAGGCCCAGGGCTGGGGGTGAAGGCCCAAGGCAACAGGAAGCCCGTGGAGGGCAAGGGAGACCTCTGGGGCACTGCTGGGGCTGGGAGGCATGAATTTGGGGCAGGGGAGGGAATCAAAGGCCTGGACCACTTCTCAAAAGCTTCTAGAGCTGTGCTGTCCTATATGGTAGCCACTGGCCCATGTGTCTATTTAAATTTGTTTTGTGTTTTTTTAAAATTGAGATATAACTCACATAACATAAAATTCACCATTTTCAGTGATTTCTGGTATATTCACAACACTGCAACCGGCAACACTGTCTAATTCCAAACTGTTTCCATCACCCCAAAAAGAATCCCTGGTGATCTCGTCCCGTGCCCCTCCCCCAGCCCCTGGCAGCCACGCATCTTTTTTCTGTCCTTCTAGATTCGCCCTTCTAGACTTTTCGTATAAACGGGACCGTACAGTGTGTGGCCTTTTTGTGTGGCTTCTTTCACTTGCCATAATGTGTTCAAGGCTCCTTCGTGGCTATTCAAATTTAAATTAAATTAAATTTAAAATTCAGTTCTTCAGTCACACTGGTCACATTTTTAGCTTCCATGTGGGACGGCTCATCGCAGAGGAGTCTCTGCTTGGGGGACCTCAGTGCTCTGTGAGGACAGGGAGAGCGGAGGCCACGAGCGGGCCACCAGACTCTGCTGGGCCCGGCCCTGCCCCCCAGATGGGCGTGGGCTCATGGTCCCCTAGTCGGGCCCCCAGGGGCTGTAATGGGATCCACCAGCAATGTCTGCTATTTCAAAGCCTCTGGTGAAAGCCCGCCTCCCCGGCCAGCCCGGCGCTGGAGTCTCCCGGCGGGCGCCGTGTGGGCTGCTGCGCATCGGCGGCCGTCAGGGGCACCGACTGGCCGCTGCATGTGACGCTGCTTAATAATGATGGGGAACAAGTTGGCTGCTACTGTGTGGACGCAGCATGGGACACGTGATCTTTCCAGGGGGAAGGAAAATTTTAAAAAGGGCCCTGTGTGATTTCACAATGCCAAGGCAGCTGTAGTTAGCGTTCTTGCTGATAGCATTCAAGGTTAAGATTTGAGGAAGTGTGTGAGGATACACACATAGAAATATGCATATGTGTGTGGTATTTAATGTATGTATATATGTGTGCTTAATTTTAAAAGATCGATTGAAACACACAATTTTTTTTCATTCCTGACAATTTCCAATGATCATCTTAAAGAGGAATTAGGGAAGTTTCTGGAGGCAGTGGGCATGCAGTTGGCCCACTTATCCATGGGTTCTGCATCCAATCCACAGTCTTTGCCTTTTTACTGACAGATTTATGGTTTCAGCTTGTCCCCTGCTTTTTCTATGCTTCTTGGTTAATCCTTTCTTTTTATAAAGAAAACTGTTACCCATATGTCCCTCAGCCAGGACGAGAACTGTGCTGCACCCTCGCGTCCTTGCATCTCCTGCCACCCGGTCCCATCACGTCATTATGGACAGTGTCTTCTCTTTCTTTTCTGGGTCTTAGCTAATTTCAGGGTTGGGATGCTGGGGTCGGCAGTCTCTGCTTCAAAATCTGGTCACCCTCTGATCAACATGCGTCTTGCAGCATGTCCTGGGTTTGTGTCTCCTCTCCTTTGAGTTCTTGAGAATTTCCCATGTGGGCCTTTATTGGCAGACTTCTAGGGCCTTCTGTGGTTGAGAATGTTCGCGTCCTGCCCTCACCCTTCGAAGACGGTTGGCTGGATGTAAAAATCGAGGCTCGAAGTTCGGTGCTCAGAACTTCAGTGCTCACTTCAGTACTCAAGACGCTTGTCCCCTGTCTTCTTGCAGTCAGTGCTGCTGCCGGAAAGCGCGGTATCCACTGAGTCTTGTTCCTTTGTCATATTCTCTGCTCCCTGGGGACTTTCCGACTCCTCTCCATCTCTCACTGTCTTCAGTTTCACTCTAACATACTGAGGTATGGATTTTGTCTTAATTTTATTTGGAGTTCTCTGGGCTTTGTAGTCTGAGACCTTTCATCTTTCTTTAGTTCTAGAAATTTATCTGCTGTTTTCCCCCCAGTGTTACCATTTTCTCCTGCAGGTACCATTGACAGTCTATGTAGTCAATAATAATTATTATTACTATTTCTTATTTAACAAAATACATATTAATAGAAAATAGGGGCCCTCATGAAAGAGAGGCTTGAGAATTATTGGCATATCACAAGTCATCTTCTCTTTTTAAATAAAGTAATTGTCCCTGAGGGCCTACCCTGTCAGGGCCCTGCTCTGGCCCTCTGTGTGGGTTTCCTCTTCACCACTCACATCAGCCCCGCGTGCTGAGTCCTGCTTCGCAGGTGAGGAGTCTATGGCACAGGGGGGACAGGAGTCTGTCCACGGTCACTCAGCCGGATTGGGCAGTGACGGGGTTTGCCTCCGTCAGCAGGTCTCGTTAATTGGCAGGGGACTTGTGGGGCGGGAGGTCTCCAAATCCTTTGCTGAGCCATTTCTGTGGACAGTTGCTGAGCGGAGCTCCAGTTCCCACATGAGCAAAGGTGGAGGCGCATTTGCAGTCAGAACAGTGTTTTTCCCCTTCGGCTCCAGCAGGTCTGGGATGGGGTTTGCCCTTTGGCTGGGTTCCAGCTGGTTACACCTGAGTTTGTGGAATCTCTAGCACAAAGCTGGGTCCCTGGCATCCTTCTGCTGGGGCCACAGCGCTTCTCCTGCATTTATTGTCCCTAGTCTGTTTGCTCCTTGTCTTCACCCATCCTGTCCCTACGGTACACAGGTAGCTTCACAGGATATTCCAGGTTACCCTCATGTCCCTGGCCATGCCAGCCCAGGTCCCTGCCAACCCAAGCAATGGCTCAAAGGCAACCTCGACGCCTGCAGGTGTTCCAGGCAGAAGCACAGACTGTTGCTCTAGGTTGAGTGACGCCCCATTCCCCAGGTCCCACCAGCTGAAGGACCTAAGACTACCTACTAGGTTTGGCAGCTTCACTCCATCCACACTGCAGCATGTGGGAGACACAATACAGTGAGACTGCAAAGTTAATTTTTTCAGTGTGGGAGCTCCCACATCCCTCCTAAACCTTTTCTGTACCTGATGCAGCCACTCATACAGGACACACCTATAACCACTGGGCATGTCCCATGCTCTCCACCCTCTGGCCTATAAATCTGGGGCACAGACCAGAGCCTTGAAGCAACCCCATGGACATGACTAGACAGGGATCGTGAACAGACACTGACTGAGCACCTACTGTGTACTCATTTCAGGGCTGGGCACTGGGGAGATAATAAAACAAACAGCAGTGCCCACTCCCCTGCCCCGAGCTTACATTCTGGTTAGGGAAGATAGGTGGTAAATTAGGGTGTCATATGTTAGAAGGTTAGTGTGTTCTGGAAAAAGATGGAGCAAGTGAGGGCAATCTCAAGTGCTAAGTGGAGGCAGAGGTTGCAGTTTTAAATGACATTTGAGCAAAGAACAGAAGGAAGTGAGGGAGTTCACCAGGTGGCCACTTTGAAGAAGAATGTTTCTGGCAACAGGAACAGCAGTGCAAAGGTCCTGAGGCAGGCAGGGGTGCCGTGTGCTGTGGGGGCAGCACAGAGGCTAAAGTGGCTGGAGTGGGAGTGAGGGAGGGGGGCAGCCAGTGGCGAGTGTGGGAGACAAAGTGACGACAGGCCCAGATCACCCAGTGGCTTGGACGAGAGAGGCCAGCCTATGGTCCCTCTTCCAGCCTCCCCAGCCAGGGCCCAGAGCAAAGCTGGAGGCACAGCCGTACATGGGAAAGCATTTGCCTCCTGCCCTTGTCATGTTCATTTACAGATTTTGGAAACAAAACGTGGACCCCCTTGCTCAGGGCAGAAGAGCCAGGCTGGGCAAGCCCTTCCTTGTAAGTGCCCTGGGGCATCCGATTTGAGCAGGAGTCTTGGAGAGAGGGGTCTGCCAGGGGGCCTCGGGGGTGGCGAGACACATCGAGTGCCCTGCCCTGGAGTCTCAGCTCAGGACAGTTGGAGGAAGCAATGACCCGGAACTGTCTTGGGTTCCCCAGCCAAGGGTTTTATTCTCCTTGTAAAGACCAAGCGGGGAGGGCGCTGGGCAGGGAGTCGGGAGACGCAGCCGGGGCCTACCCCACCCTCAGGAGCCATGCGGCCTGGAGGAGTGACTCAGTTTCCCCATCTTCAGAATGGAGGCAATAGAGCCGGTTGGTATGGCTGGTGTGAGGTCTAAACCAGGCAGTCCCTGCCTAGCAGGACTGCTGCCACTGCCTAGAGTCTGACCTTGAGTCCAGACTTCCGTCTCGGCTCCCCTGACCCGTGCACGTCAGCCATGGTGGCTTGATCTCACAGTTCACTTTGAAAAAAGAACAATGGTGTGACTTTCTGGATGGGCAGTGGGAGCATCACTGAAGAAAAGCTGGCCCTGCCTCTCCCCACCATTCCAGCAACCAGACTCCCTCATGGCACCTGACAGGGCCGAGGAATGGCAGCCCGGTGTCTGCTGGCCATCAGCCAAGCACACGCAGAGCCGTGAGAGGGGCTCCCGTGTGCCCTGGACCACAGCATCTGCTTCTCCCCAGAGATCTTCAGACCACTCCCCAGACCTCTGCATCAGCCCTAGATCTCGCAAATTCCCAGACGACGGGCACGCCCATGGGATCTGAGCAGCCCTGGCAGAAAGGCAGAAAGGCCGGGGCAGGTTAAGGAGGAGCAGCCCCCACATGGGCCTCAGACCCTTCACAACCAGGCGGCTGGAGTCGTGATGCTGCGCTGGGCTCCTCCTGCCTCACAGGCAAAGGCAGCAGCGAAAGGCCATTGCCAGGGAGACCAGCCTCTATTACCCTTTCCAGGACTCCTGCCCTGGGGGCACCAATAAAGCTGTCCTGACACATGCCCTTCGGAAGATTGCCTGGTACTCTCATGTGAGCACGTTTTTTGGTGATGTTTATTGCTGGTCAGAGAATGTCCTTGTTCTCAGCCAGGCCCATCCTTGCCTCAGCTCCGTGCTTGGGGACTTTCACCCATCCACTCCTCACAGGAACTCTGTGAGACGGAAGCGTAATGGCCATTGTAGAGCTAACCGTGGGGCATGCCCAAGGTCAGACAGCTAGTGACAGGCAACGCCAGAATTTCGGCCCCAGCCCATCCACTCATTCGTCACCCACCCCTTCTTATCCATCTGCCCCCATCAGTCCATCCGGTCCCCTGTACAGCCACCCTCCACCCCCAGCCCCCCATATGCGATAAGTAATTGTTGCAGAGTCACGCTGTAGGTGCGATTTTATTCTAAAGTGATTGCGTGAAGAAAAAATCGTGCATGATCCAATCTCTCTGTAAGCCCCACAGAGCCAGTGTTTGTTCCAGTGCTGGGAAAAACAGCGTGGATTGGCGTCCAGGAGTCCTTGGGTTCCAGAAAGTCCTCATCAGTAAACTCCAGAAGCTCACTGGAGGCTCCCCTAAGCCCACACAAGGCCCCTGGGACCCAAGGCCCACTCAGGGGCCAGCAGATTCCTGTCCCCCAGGTCATGTTTACCCAGTGCATAAAGGAATGTATCCTCCGTATTTAAATCATTTTTCTTTTATTTTCCCCCAAACACGCACTGCCAGCTGAGGGTCGGTGAGAACACATCTCCACTGCACAGCTGAGCGCAGACTCGCCCCACATCCAGCGCTACCCACCATGTGTGTCAGGGCAGTGGGGCTGCAATAACAGGAGCACAATGCCTTGAACCTGGAGGTGCCGACCTCACTCTGCACGAAGGCCTAGTGGACTGGATTCTGGGAGCAGCGTGCAGAAGGCAGGGATGCATTGGACTGGGCAGGGCTAGAGGTTTTCAGAATGGCAGAGGGTGAGGAACACTCATCCCACAGAGATGCTTCTGAGAACTGGGACCATGGCTTTGCCTGTCCATCTCATAGGAGCTTTTGTGACGAGTGGTTGGGTTTGTCCTGTGTGGCCCCAAGGACCCAGATAAGCGCTGATGGTGGGACCTTAAGCAGTGGTCCTTGGTTCAGCTGGAAGAAGAGCTTTCTAGTAGTCAGAGCCATCCACAGACAGTGAATCTCTTTGAGGTAATGAGCTCCCAGTCAGGGGAGGTGTTCAAGTGGAGGACGGATGAGCGCTCCTCTGGAGACAGGGAAGAAATTCGTCCTAAAGCAGGGGCTATGAATTCATTGCCCTTAGGCTCAGCCCTAAGGTTCTGTTTCCAAGTCCCAGGACGTGTTGCTGATAGAGCCAAGACTCAACCCAGGCCTCTGGGCTTGGCCTGTTCTGTCACACGCTCACGTCGAATGTATGCACAAATTCAGGCAGTCCATGTTCACTCAGAGGATAAAGAGACAGAGGATCCCCATTGCATGGGCATTTGGATCTGCATGTCCTCAGGGGTCTCTGTTCCCCAGGACCCCCTAATGGAAGTATCTGGGGTTTAAATACATGGTTCCCACCGAACACAAGCTGATTTCTCCATCTGTCAGCCAAAGGTCCAGGAGCAGCCCCAGTCCTGGGGGAGCACCCTGCTGCGCTTTGGCACCTCCCTCAAGATTCTCCCTGGTGATTTCTGCCATGCGCGGCTTCGCCTGACACGCTGCCTTGCCTCGTGCTGCCCCTCAGTGTGAGTCACACGGGATGGGGAGGCCTGGAGGGCTGCCTCCGTGCCTGGGGCATCGCTCCAGATCCTTGATGGGTCTTTGTTCTCTCACCTAGTCTCTGGACTTCCTAGGTATCAGGCTCAGAGACTAACACCGCCCCCTGTGGCCAGGCTGGTTCTGACGTGGGTGTGAATGACGCCCAGGCTGTGCTCTCTGTGTCAGTCCTTGCTTCTTCCCAGGTAAGGCTCAAAGAACTTTCAGAAGCACCTGACTGTGGTCCCAAGGGTTCTGGGCATAGAAAGTCACATCTAAGAGCGTGGGCCCTCGGGTCGGACCATGTGGGTCAGTTCCCCACCCGTGCTCAGGTGTGTGACCCAGGTGTGATATCGTCAACGGGAAAAAAGCCAAACTCTGTAAAATAATTTTAAAGAGATTTACTCTGAGCCAAATTTGAGGACCATGACCTAGAGCCACGCCCAAAAAGCCTTGAGCAAGTGGACTCACTGAGGTTGGGTCACAGTTTGGTTTTATACATTTCAGGGAGACAGGGGTTACAGATAAAGTCATAAATCAATATGTGGGAGGCATACATTGGTTTGGCCCAAAAAGGTGGGCCATCTGGTGGGGGGGCGCTTACAGGTTATAGGTGGGTTTAAAGATTCTTTGACTTGTAATTGGTTAAAGACATGAAGCTTTGTCTAAAGGCTTGGAATGTTTTAACATAAGGAGTTTGTCAGAGACAAGCCATCAGACATATGTTTGTTGTGTAAATTGAGGACCTGCAGGTTTGTCTTGCATACCTTTAGGCCTGTTAATGGGTTACAAAGGATGTCCCCAAGAAGGGAGGGGGCATGATGAGGCATGTCTGACCTCCCTCCTCCTGACAGGAAATTCAGTTTTAGGATATTCCGTTGGCCATGAGGGGGTCCATTCCGTTGGGGGTGGGGGGAGGGACTTAAAATTTTATTTTAGTTCACAATATAATACGTGTTTCTCAGTACTGACATGGGGATAACAATGGCTTGTACTTCGTAGCGTTGCCAGAGCTTGGACATAGGATGACCAAAGCATAGTGCCTGGGCATGTGGGGACTACTCAGTAAGTGTCAGGGACTGAAATTCTAACAATACTGATAATAGTGGTGATAGGGCAGCTGCGGTGGCGCACGCCAGTAATCCCAGCACTTTGGGAGGCCGAGGCGGGAGGGTGGCTTGAGCCCAGGAATTTGAGACCAGCCTGGGCAACATAGCAAGACCTTGTCTCTACAAAAAAAAAAAAGAGAAAGAAAATTAGCCAAGCCTGGTGGCATATGCAGGTAACTGAGGTGGGAGGATTTCTTGAGCCCAGGAGTTCAAGGCTGCAGTTAACTAGATTGGGCCTCGGGCCGCTACACTCCAGCCTGGGCAATGGAGAAAGACCCTGTCTCTTAAAACAAAATTGATGATGTGAACTAAAATAAAATTTTAAGGCTCACCCCCACCCCCTCACCGGCTGACTAAATGGACCCCCTCGTGGCCAAAGGAATATCCTATAACTAAATTGCCTGCCAGGAGGAAGGAGGTCAGACATGCCTCATCATTCCCCCCTCCCTTCTTGGTGACATCCTTTGTAACCCATTAACAGGCCTAAGGGTATGCAAGACAAACCTGCAGGTCCTCAATTTACACAACAAATCTATGTCCAGTGGCTTATCTCTGATAAAGAGCTCCTTATGTTAAAACATTCCAAGCCTTTAGACAAAGCTTCGTGTCTTTAACCAATTACAAGCCAAAGAATCTTTTAACCCACCTATAACCTGTAAGCCCCCGCTTCGAGATGGCCCACCTTTTTGGGCCAAACCAATGTATGCCTCCCATGTATTGATTTATGACTTTACCTGTAACCCCTGTCTCCCTGAAATGTATAAAACTGAACTGTAACCCAACCTCAGCGAGTCCACTTGCTCAGGGCCTCTTGGGCGTGGCTCCGGGTCATGGTCCTCAAATTTGCCTCAGAGTAAATCTCTTTAAAATTACTTTACAGAGTTTGTTCTTTTTTTCCTTTGACAATGATAAAATATAAATGAATATATTTTATGTCATAAAATAAAATATAATAATTAATTATCAAAATTATCATTATTGGCCGGCGCGGTGGCTCACGCCTGTAATCCTAGCACTCTGGGAGGCCGAGGCGGGGGGATTGTTTGAGCTCAGGAGTTCGAGACCAGCCTGAGCAAGAGCGAGACCCCGTCTCTACCAAAATTAGAAAGAAATTAATTGGACAACTAAAAATATATAGAAAAAATTAGCCGGGCATGGTGGCACATGCCTGTAGTCCCAGCTACTCGGGAGGCTGAGGCAGTAGGATTGCTTGAGCCCAGGAGTTTGAGTTTGCTTTGAGCTAGGCTAGCCCGGGCAACACAGTGAGACTCTGTCTCAAAAAAAAAAAATTATCATTATTATTTTGACTCTTCCATGACCCCGTCAACCTATTTTCATCACCAAAAACTAATGGTGGATTGTGAGTGATGCTTTTCCGCCAAGAAGACAGTGGGGAGCAGCTTCAGCCCCTGGGCAGAGAGGAAGCCTGTGGTCCCGTGTGCCAGGGCGAGTCACGCCCGGTGTGCCCCACGCCTTCCCCTGCACGGTGCCTCCCCCAGCCCGGCAGAGCCACGTGGCCCCCCCACGGGGACTCTGGATCCGGAAGGATGAACCCCGCTAACGCCACACCCCACTCCCTCTCTCTGCCTTTCCGCCCAGTGTGGATCTGTGGAGAGTCTGGCAGTCAGCCAAGTCTGTGGAAGGGTCCCATGTGTTTCATTGAATTCACTCCAATTTATGGAACCAATTTTAAAAGTGAGGAGAGGTGACGTCTGGACTGCGCCATTAGAGCCTGCCTCCAGATAGGAGAAGTGAGTGAAATCTGGTGGTACACAAAACGCTCCACTCCGGTGGGAATCGCTGCTCCTTCCTGGGGGCTGGCAGGGGGTGACTGGGACAACACGTGTGGGTCGCCCTCCCGCAGGGCCTTTGCCGTGCTCCAGCGGGTGGCTCCACCTGCGGCCCCTCCAGCCCCTCAAGACCTGTTGTCCCCCACACGTTGCTCACATTCCTTGATGTCCTCCCCAGGCTTCCCTCCAGTGGGACACACAGGAGAGATTTGCATGATTTCTGTTTCTGCCACTCCAAGCCACTGGCTTTGCCAGAGAAGGATTTTTATTCTTCAAGAAGTGCAAAGCCACCCTTCTGTAAAACAGAGGGCTTGGAAAACCAGCTGCACGAACGCTGCGCTTGTTTCAGCTTTGCTCTCCCACCATTTCGACCCTCTTAGGAGAGCCAGTTTCTCCCATTTTAATTTTTGTTTTATTTAAAAGCACCGTTAAGTTAGAGGTGAAGCAGATTGCTCCACCAGAAGGGAGATGAACTATTAGCTGGATTCTTTTTTTAACTATGGAAGTGAAATTCACATAGCATAAAATTAGCCAGCTTAATGGAACAATTCAGTGAGATTTAGTACATTCACAATATTGTGAGACCATCACCCCTATCTAGTTCTGAGACATTTTCAGCACCCCGAAAGTGTACCCCAGACCCATTAAGCTGTTACTCTGCTTTTCCCTCTTCTCCCCGACAACCGCCGACCTGTGCTCTGGCTCTGTGGATTTCCCTGCTCTGCATGTTGTATATAAATAGAGTCGAACATCACGTGGTCTCTGTGTCTGGCTCCTTTCCGTTAGCATGGTGTTTGCAGGGCTCATCCACGCTGCAGCACGCGCCTGTGCTCCATCCCTCTGCGTGGCTGAATACCGCTCCGCCGTGTGGACAGACCACACTTTCTTTATCCATTCATCAGCTGATGGTCGTTTGTGTCGTTTCTACGTTTTGGTGATTGTGAATAGTGCTGTTGTGAACATTCGTGTAGAAGTACTTGTTTGAACACTTGTTTTCAAATATTTGGAATGGACCACCTAGGAATGGACTTGCTGGGTCAGATGGTAACTCTGCATTTAGCTTTTTGAGAAACAGCTGATTCTTTTAGATGTTATTGAACAAGTGTGTGTACCAGCTTGCACCAGGTCCTGACTTCACCTCACCCTCCTCAGAGCCCTAAAACTCTTGTGCCTCTCTTGGGTATTTGGCTTATTCTACTCACACCACAGAAGTCTTTTCCTCCTTGGCCTGCCAGCTTGTATAAGGCAAGACAAACCTCAGATACAGACACCAAATCCAGCCACCTGAAAGTTGGCAATAGAGCAGGCTGTTTGCACCATTTGGATACAATCATTTGTGAATAATTTGGAAATCTATGCATAGACATAGATTAATTGCAGCTCAAATATAGTAACCCAAAACTGGCATTTTGCAATAACTTTGCAAATGATCACGGGGTCCAAATGGTAGTTCCTAGACCTCTGGGTTTGTTGCAGACCTTCCACCTCCATTTGTCAGTCTGTGCTAGCAACAGGGTAGGCCGCAACTCCTTTCTGATCTCTCTTCTCCTCTCCAGGGAGACACTGAATCTATAGTCTCTATATGGCTGGAAGGACTGGCAAGTTCTAGCATGACGGTCTCTAGATATTACATGTGGGCCAGGCCACTTGCCCTGGCTCGGAGTTTCAGGAAGGAATATCTGAATTAGTAGTACGTGCCCAGGTACTGCATATGCAGTTTGTGGGATAAGCAGGAATCCATGTGATCCAAGCAGACGGCATCTTTATTTGTGTCTTCCTTGTTCCTTCTGCCTGCCTGGGGGACGTCCCTCCCATTGCACTGATGAAAGCCCAGCCACGCCCCTTGAGGTCACTACTACCACGAGCTAACAGAGGGCCCTTCCATCACTTTAAATCCAGAACACAGTCTTGATGTGTAAATTATACTGTCTGCTCCAAAATAATTATGAACACATCATTTTCGTTCAAGGTCTAAGTGGGCAGAGGGTTCAAAATGTAGCATTCCTGTGAAATCCTACCTTTTGTTTTAATTAGGAAATTTTTGCTTCAGAAAATCTCCCATGGTTGGCACACGTAGCAGACCCTCAGGAAATTGAAAACCTGGCCTTTCCATCTGGGTCTGAGGGAGCGACTTCCCAATGGCCCGGCGCCCTGGCCCTGGAGCTGCCCTGGGGGCACGCACATCCCCACCGGAGGGAGCCCTCTTGGGTGAACAGAATGTGGGAACATGCTCGGTGGGTGTGGGGAGCTCGGCCTTTGAGGTCAGCTGCCTGGATTTGGGTCCCCTCAACTCCATTACGAAGTGTGTGACCTCGACAAGGCCTCTTTGGGTTCCATCATCTTATCTGTCAAATTAGCAATGCTATCCCACTTCCTGAGACTTGGCAGGGCAGCGCGAGACCACATATGTGCAAACTCCCAGACTGTGGCAGGCATTTGGCTCATGTCACCTGCGGGGTGTTTAAGGTCGTTGTCTTTAAATGCAGGGGGCAGGTAGATGACAAGACTCACATAGGTGACTTAAGGGTCTTTCCCTTGAGATTGCCCACGTGTAAGAGGAGGCACGGCCTGGGGAAATCAAACCGTGGGTGCTGCTAGGTAACGCTCCAAGCCGGAAGCCCTCACTCTGCACGCGGCAATCACTGGCTGTGGTCCCCTCTGAAAGCTAAGGTGGACGTGTTCCCAGGAGCTCAGCTCAGCTGGGAAGTGGCAGGTGCCTCCTGGTGGTTCCCTTCCTGCCCTGAAGGTGGGACTCTCATGTCTTTTGGCAAAAGGGCAGGACTGGCCTGGGGGTGTGGTCCGGGTTCAGGCCGGCCCTGGGCGCAGCACTCCCCACTCGGCTGGGCTGTCCTAGCTTTACGGCAGGTGAGGCCGGCCTCAGAGAGTGGTCACAAGGCTTCTTGGTGATGTGGGCACATCAGCACTGTGCCAGGCACACAGTGGGGGTTTAATGAAGGTGAGGTGAGGCTGATCAGAGCTGGGAGAACCGAGATGCATCACGCCGCACTCCAGAGATCGAGACTGGGAAACCTGCACTACGCCTGTCAAGCTGGGCCAACAGCCTGAGGCCCCCGCCGCCCCCGGGGCATGGGACAGAGAACAAGGGGCGAGACCACAGCTTCCCAGCTACTCTCCTAAGGGGAAAGGGAAACCTCTCCCTGAAGGTGCACAGGTGTTTAAAGACTCTGGAAGGAAGACTGGCCCGGGGCTCGCTCACTGGACCATGAGTCCAGCTGCCCTGCACCCACCCTCACAGCCCCGCCCGTGTCACTGAGGCAAGAGGAAGCGGGCGGACCTGCCTTTTCCGCGCTGAGTTCCCTAAACTTGCTTACACACATGTGTCCCGCCAGGGCAGAGGCTCTCCGCACCCCCAGGCAGACCGTGCCCAGGCTTCCTCCACAGATGGCAGCATCCCAGCCGGGGCAGGGGACACAGAGGCCCCTGTGGGTACAGCCCAGAGCGAGAAGCGCCAGGATGGAAGGGGGCACAGAGGACTGTGGGAGCCCTGAGACTGGGTGCAGTTCGCCAAAGGCTTGACCACTGGGGCAGTCCTAAAGGGCGCATGGGCACTTTGCTGGAGGGGGTGGCGAGGAAACGAAAGGGTGAGGCTGGGAAGGGCCAGCCTGGATCTACAACAGAGATGAGGGCTGTGGGGCCATGCACGCAGGGTGGCAGAGGGCCTTAAATGCCATCGTGAGAGCTGGGACTGGACCCTGGAAGCTGCGGTCACAAAGGGGCAACCGCAAGCCAAACCCAGACTTGAAGGCAGTGGGCCTCGGGGGTTTCGTTTATTTGTTTTGTTTTTGGCCTGCATAGTATTTTTAAAACATGAGTCAACAATTAAAAATAAGGAATGTTTCACATAAAAATCCCAATTTCTGGCTTCTCTTGGAAAATGGAAAGATCTGGAAGTAGTCGGTTGTAAGTACATAGTAGCAGCTCCTGTTGATAGGGCCCCGTCTCTGGTGTGCCAGTCCCACTCCAACTGTCTCTGGCCCTGAAATTGAGAGTCAGTCACCATGTCACATAGACCAACTCATAGTCACAACCAGAAGTGGGGAGGGGTACTTAAGGGATCCGAAGCCCTCAGAGAACAGAACTTCCAGGGACGCTCCGCACCTCCGACCCAGCCGGCAAGAGTGCTCCTGCCCGAACCATGCTGCCCCTACCCCACTCCAGCCCAGACTCTGAGCTGGAATCTCGCTCAGATGCGTCTGATCGGTGAAATGTAAATCACACCTGTATCCTAGCAGCAAAAAAGCAGGAAAATTTGTCGTCAGTGCTGGAAGGGAGGGTCTATGCTATGGGAAAGTATCCAAATACAGAGAAAGTGGCAAAAGATTTGGGGTAGCTGCAGATGACTTGCGCACTTCCAGCTCTGGAAAGGCGGTTGTGTCTGGCAGGTCTCCAGGAGAGACCTAACCAACCACCCGTCTTGCACCTGGGAGCAGAGACTTCACACTCCGGAGACTCCTGAGTTCCCAAGCAGTGAAAGGCACGGCTCAGAGAGAACATGACCCCCAGCCCCCCGGCAGCCCCCGAGCCCAGGATGGCTCCTGGCTGGCACCTGGTCAGCCAGGGCTCCAACAGCTCCTGCAGCTGTACCCACCCTCTGGCCAAGTGGCTTTGCTTAGCTTTTACATGCCCACCTCCTGGCCTGGCCCTGCCAGCTGACTGCCTGGGCTGCCAGTCAGGACAGCCGTGTCACTATTTCGGAACTCTTTGTTCTCTGGGTGGAATTCGAAGGAAGCCTCTGCCAGCTTAGGGACTGGGCTCAGCTGTTTCCCGACAGCTGATAACAGCTGGGATTAAAAGATGAAAAGCCCTGCAGCTGGCCCAGCTCTGCCTGAAATTGAGAAGCCTAGGGTATATGTCACACACTCCTGTGCCCTGTGGGATCTGGGCCTGCCCCACCCTCTGACATGGCTGACTCTGTCCTCAGAGTCACTCCTCACTGAGGACCCCACCCAAAGGGGACCATCACCTGCCCTGAGGGCTGCTGATTCCTTGGGGACCATTAACAGAGCTCTGAGGGCACGTGGCCAGAAGCTGGATATGCCAGGGCTCCCATAAGTCTCGCGATAACTCGAGAAGGCAGGTGCCATGTTATGCCCAGTCTGCAGATGGGGAAACTGAGTTTAGGTGGCTCACCCAGGGCCGTGCGGCAAGCAAGCGGCAGAGCCAGGATTCAGCCCAGGCCTGTTTGGCTTCAAAGCCTCCACTCTCAATGACTACACTTTGCGATCTGGTTTGCAGGCTCTGCCACTGTCTCTGGCCGGTAAACCCAGAAGCATCATTTCTGCCTTCCAGAAGCTTCCTTTGACACAGAGCACCGCCCCCCACAAGCTGCCCAAGCTAGTACCCCAGTGTGGGGAAGGGAGCACCAAGGAGTGCAAGCATGACAGGCCTCTGCTAGCTTGTGACTTTGGGCAGGTCACTCTTTTTCTGTTGGGGCCTTCGTGTTCTCATTTCGTTTATTCAGCAGATGTTTATGAGCTCCTACTACATGCCAGGCACTAGGAAATAAGATAGACAAGATCTACTCTGTTAAGAAGCTTACATTCTAGCAGGGTGGAGAAATGTCAGGTAACAGGGGGTGTTACAGAGTCATTGGGGAGCCAGTCCCAGAGGGCTATCATCGAGCGCCTCCCTGGTGAGGTGGCATTTGAGCTGAGACCTGGATGACAGGAAGGGGCCAGCCTGGGGAGGTGGCAGGGCTAACGTGGGGACTGAGGGCTGGGGTGGAAGAGCAGAGAGAAGGTCTGTGCACTTCACTGGGGTGGGGGGATCTGAAATGAGGCCAGAGATGTAGCCAAGGACAGATCTTTACCCGAGTACAGTGGAAGGCTCCGGAGGGCCGACGTGGGAAGGGTGAACAACACTGTGCGGGGTTGCCGTGAGGCCCGAGGGTTGAACACACCGAAGGTCAAAGCCAACAGAGATGTAGTGCGTGCATAGGTGGGGCCTTCATAAGTGGAGGGGGCCCTTTGGAAAATGGGCAGGCCCTTCTCCCACATGGCGGGCAGCAGGACCAGGGTCCCAGGGGTCCCTGAGAAGTTTGCAGGGACCCCCCTCCCTTCTGAACTCACTCCCTCCTCAGACCCACTAGCCAGGGAAGGCTACACAGGGCCCCGTGGTGCAAGCTGCTGACAGCCTGCCTTTGAGCCCTCCATCCTTGGGTGGATGAGGTGGCCCAGGGAGGACCTCAAGGGGGCAGGTGTGACTCAGAGTTGCTAAGGGCCTGATGAGTATGGCTTTTTTGGACTTCTGTTGGCTCTTGTTCTGGCCAAGGAACAGCGGTCTCTCCTGGTGGAGGTGCGGAGGCCTGAGTGCTTCTCAGGGTCTGTGGACCGGCTCCCTCCAGGCCGGCGGGGGGCCCCTGGGGCTGGGTTTTTGAGGGTCTAGGGCTGGGGTGGGCTCGGTGGCAGCCTGCTTCATCTGCCGGGACGCAGTGGGAACTGGGGCTCCATCCAGTTGTCTGAAAAACAGAAGCTGACTCTGCTGAATTCTGAAGTCAGACATAGCAGATTTCCATGCTGGCTGGGTCATCCACAGAAGAAATCAGCTATGGTAGTTTTCGAGGACTGGGAATACATTCATTTCACAAAATTTGGAAACCAGTTTGGCAGTGAACTTTCCTGACACTCGAAACCTGAAGTTGGCCACCTGGAGAAGGGTCTCAGCCTGACAAAGGGGCTTTGAGCAGCAGGAGCTGACAGCTTGTTGGCTGGGGACCCCAAGGCTCAGTCTTCAGTGTCCTCGAGCCAAGCCGTCTTCAGCCCTGTCTAGTCGCCTCTCAAATCCATGCTGCCCTTCCCATCACTAGGCCCTCGCCTGGGTTGGTGAGGCCCCGGCAACTCCCTCCTGCATCACCAAGATGCCTGCCTGGCTCCCCTACCGGCCCTGGAGTGCCCTCCTGGCCCAGTGAATCCAGATCCCTGGGGGTGGCCTGGTAACTGCATGCTTAACAAGTGCCCGGATGATCCTCTCCTTCGAGAACCTCTCTGATGAAGCAGAGGTTTGTTAGAATTGGGCTTTGCAGACATTAAGAACAGTGTTTCCCAAGCTGTGGTTCTGGGACCAGCAGTGTCAACATCATCTGGGAATTGTTAGAATTGCAAATTCTCAAGCCCCAGGAAGACCCAGAGACTCTGGGAATGTGGCCCAGCAGTCTGTCCTGATATCCCTTCAGGTGGTGCTGACGGGGGAGCCCCAGGCCTGCTACCACTCATCGCGCACCGCAGAGCCTGTGCACACGCCCTCTTCCTGCCGGGACACACTTCCCTCTCTTTCCCCAGCCAGCTCCTGCCATCTGCCTGGCCTCAGCTCAAGCATAAGCTTCTCAGGGAAACCCTGGCCCTCCAGGCCAGGTTGTGTTCACTGTCCCGGACTGTAAGAGGTCCCTGAACTCTTCCTTCCTAGCTCCCAGCAGTTTGTAATTTGGTACATCAGTGGGCTGAGGCCTGTCTCCCCCACTGATCTGCAATGATGGGGAGGAGCTGTGCCTACCTTTCTTATTTTTCCAGAAAATATTGTAGGAGAACCTTTTTTAAATTTTTATTTTGTTTTTATTTTTTTTTTTTTTAAGAGAGACAGGGCCTCACTCTGTCACCCAAGCTGGGGTGCAGTGGCACGATCATTGCTCACTATAACCTTGAACCCTGCTGTCTCAGCATCCTGCGTAGCTAGGACTACAGGCATGAGCCACCACGCCTGGCTCCATGCTGTGCCTACCTCCCACTCTATCCCCAGTGGCTGGCACAGCACCCGATAAATAGTGGGGGTTCTGTTGGTAACTATCGCCTTCCTCCAAATAACGTGAATACCCTGCAACTTCTTGATTTTTCAGTTTTAGATATTATCTATAATAGTAGAAATTCAAAGCCTTCTTTTTTTCTCAGTCCTTTGCACGAAATCTGCTATTTTATTTCTGGAAGTTTGGGGATCTTCCCTTTAACCCCAGTGTTCTGAAATTTCAAGATGAAGTACCTTCTCAGGGTCTATTTTCTTTCACTGAGCTGGACTCTCACAACACCAAATTTCTTGAATTATTTCTTTGATGACTTCCCCTCCAAATTTCTCTGTTCTCTCTTTCTGAAGTTTTTATTGGGGAAGGGGTGGATAGTTCCTGGACTAATACTGACTTCCTGGACTGATTTTCTTAACTATTCTTTTCTATTTTCTGCATCTGTATGTCTTGTTCTACTTTCTTGGAGACTTCCCCAACCTTTCTCTCACAACTCTATTTCTAATGAAATTTTAATCTTTCCTGGCATATGTTTAATTTGCAAGGAATTTTATGCAAATGGTTTTGAATATTCCTTTTTAATAGCATCCTCCTCTTGTTTCATGGATATAATGTCCACCGTTATCTCTGAGCATATTAAATAGGTTTTTTTTCCAAGTTTTCTCTTTTTGAAAAGCCTATCTCCCCTGAGTGATTTCTCTCCATTTGTCTTGCCTCTGTCTCTCATGTTAGAGACTTCCTCATATGCCTGGCACCTTTGGCTCACTTTTCAGAGTGGAAACCTATTAATACAAAGCTGACTGCAGCTCCAGGGACACTGATGGAGCTTCTTGGCTGTGGGTTCACAGGAATGTGACCTGGCTGGGTCTTTTCTCCTGGCCTCATCAGAGTCCCTGAGAAGAGCCTGCCCGTCTCCTGCCTGGAAGCAGAGGACTGGCTCCTGTGTCCTGGGAGCCACGCCGGGGAGGGACAGATCAGGGCCTCCACATTCTACGTGTGAACTTTCACTTAATGGCACTCCTTCCTCAACTGCGCCTGGCTGCTGCAGTCTAGAGACTACATTCCTCTCTCCAGAGAATGAACACCCCCGGGCTCTACCCGGTTTGAGGAAAGGCAACTGTCCAGGTTGGGGACCAAAAGGTAAATGTTTCAGCTTCTGCGTCCCATACAGTTTCCTCACAACTGCTCATCTCAGCCACTGGGGAGCATGGACAACACATAAGTGCGTGGGCGTCCTAATGGAACTTTATTTACAAAAACAGGTGGTGGGTCAGATTTAGTTCATAGGCCATAGTTTGAGATGCCTGGTCTAGATTCTAGTTCATCAGGTAACTAGTGCTGGCGATTCCTGAGCTTTGGAATGTTCTGCCTTGCGTATTGGGATGCTTTTGAGTTTTCCCCATTGCTGGCTTAGAATTTTGGCTGACCCCTTCCACACAGGCAGGCAGCCCTCACTTTTCTACTTCCCAGCTTCCTAATTGTTGCCGGTGTTTCTTTTCCTGACCTCATCGCCCTTGGACCTCAGCCTTCTAGCAGTAGTAGAGACAAATGTATACATTTGGTCTCCCATCCTTAACTGCTGGGCTCCTTTTCTTTGTTTATTCTTTTAATAGATCCCTTGGGTTACCATCTAGAACTAACATTGATTGGGGCTGGTTTAGGTTACCAAGCGGTACTTTGCTGTTGTTTTTAAAAATAAGCATGAGTATGCACCCCATAAAATGAACAACAATTGCTCCATGAGAAAGTTATTAATGTACCCATTCCACAGATGGGGAACCTGAGGCCCAGAGCCCTTGAGTTACCCAAGTACATGTGGATAGTATGTGAGAGAGCCAGGCTTTGAACCCAGGCCTCTCTTTACCACCCTGTGTCTGTGCCGAGCAGGTGGCCATGGGCTTCAGTTTTGTTCTTTTAGGGCAGAGTGGCCTGGCTGGAGTTAGAAAAGTACCTTGGATGGGAGGAGCAGAGCCCAGGAGAGGGAGGTCGTGAGGAGGCCGCCATAGCCGGGCAGAGGCGGGGGCATTTGACAGGGGCCTAGGAGACATGGGCGGGACTTGTAACTTGGTGGGAGAGGGTGGCATGAAGGATGACGCTCCCTGTGCCAGAGGGGGATCCCCTGGCCAGAGGGGCAGATGGGCTGCCCAACCCTGTGGAGGGGCCATCCCACTGTCCCGCCCAGGCAGGGCAGCAGTGGTCTGGGATTCTTGGCTGCACCGCGCCGCTCTCTCCACGGGGCCGGAGCCTGCTCAGCAGGCATGGCCCTTGTCCTCAGCCCTCAGATCCTGGACCGGGAAGAGGGAGGTACTGAGACACAGCAGGGCTTGCTGGGGTCCTTGGGGCACTTGGCTTCGCACGGAGGGAGAGCAGCTTGTCGACCGGGCTGTCCAGACAGCTCTGGGATATGCGGGGTGCAGGGAACCTAGACCCGCAGACAGCTGGGCCTGGGTCCTGAGCACCCTGGAGCCCCTCAGAGTGGAGCAGCCGTGCCGGCAGCCGTGCTCGCCGGAGGGCCGCCCGCTGGACAGAGGCTGCACAGGACCACGCGCCCTCCTGCCCACCCCTGGACTCCAGCACAGGGCTCTGCTGCTGCTCAGTGGCCCCCACTCTCCTGAGACCCCGTTTCCTCCTCTGCAGAGTGGAGCGAGGGCACAGGCCTCACAGGACTGCTGCAGGAATCACGGAGAGAGTGACAAATCTGAGCGGGCCCCACCCAGAGGCTGTTTCTGACAGAAAACGTCTGCCAGGCCGTGCAGTGGCCGTCAGGTCTGCTCTGCCCTGCTGCTGCTCTGTGGGTCCTGAGGACAGGGAGGGGGCAGGCTTTCCGCCTTTGGTTTCCGTCTTCCCCCTGTAGCCAGCGTCCTTCCCAGGCATCAGTGTCCCTTTCCCGGGCCCCACGGTGCCTGCACGTCTCTCTCCGATCGCTTCCCACACTGTGCTGCACGTGGCTGTTGGCTCGTTGTCCCTGCTCCTTGCGAGATGCTCAAGGGCACCCCCGTGTCTGGCACAGCACCTGGCTCAGAGGGGGTTGTTAGTGCGTCTTTCCCGGGGGGACGATGGCCCCAGGGATGAATGCACACAGACCGATAGCTGACTGGATGGACGAGTGGGTGAACCAGCATGCAGGTAGATGTTTGCCTGCCTGGATGAATACAATCATTCATTCCCCAAAAGTAGGTATTGAGTAGCTTTTCTATGGTGGTAAATGGATGGATGAATGACTAATTCATCACCTGGTGACAATGACGTCTAATGACGAGGTGAGGGAATATGCGTGGAAGGGGAGGGAAGAGAAGGTCTGAGGGAGGGAAAAGCAGGTGACGTAACAGGTGAATAACTAAAGAGAGGACGAACTGGAGAGATGCCTGTGTGGACAGCCAAGGTTCACACATCCATGGCCTCTTCAGAGGGTGCCAGGGCTGTGAGCAGAGGAGCTGTTCCCAAGGTCCCAGTGAGCCGTGGCTGGGAGAGAGAATCCACAAACATTCTCTTTCAGTCCATTTTTTAAAAGAAATGTTCTTTCTAAGTAAACTTTGGATCCACTTCCAAGTATGTTTGGAAAGGCAGTGACGGCGTTCACGAAGGGTAAGTTATAAGCGCTTCCCTCGGAGCTGTGCTGCGGGACGGTCCCCAGAGCCCGAGCTACAATGCGTAGGAGACGAGAAACATGTGCCGTGTGACGATGTCAGGCAGGCGTACTGCGAGCACATGTGCTTTGCTGTGGGCAGAATACTCAGCAAGCATACCAAAAAGAGGCCCCTCCTGAAATGGAGGTCAATGAGAATGTTCCCCTGCTTATAAATCCTTGGGAAAAAAAATGGGCCTGTCTCCCACACACATGCGGCTGATTATCTAGGGTCTCAGGGCTCTCCCTGGGGAGTGGTTGAGAGCAGTTTACTGGGGCTTGATCCACTCAAGCGGTTTCCAACAGCTCCAGCTAGAAAGAGCATGGCGGCTTGCCCTAGGTTCATAAACTGGCGTTTCCCACCCGAGTAGGCAGCTGGGGAGGCACAGGTGCCAAACAACGAAGAGAAGAAGCGATCACAGGCTCTCCTTCCCCAACGCCCAGCAAAGGCCAGACCCAGACCCGAGCTGCCGCTGGACCCCTGGAATCCAGAGCCTCTTCGCATGGCCATTGGTGGCCGTCCACCTCTGTCCAGTTTAGCTAGATTCTGCCTGGGCCTGGGCCGCTCAGAAGACCACGGCAAATCCAGTGTGACCCTGCTTTGTGCAGCTCATGGTCTAGCAGGGAGACAGGCAGGCAGACAACTCCATCCTGGCACTGTAACTACTGCAGCAAGTAGGTACCCCTGAAGCCAGAGTGAGCAGCCAGGAAGGCTTAGACATAAGTCCATGTCTTAGCTGGATCTTGTAGGATGAATAGGAGTGTTCCTGGCAAGAAATGGGAGAAAGGATGTTGGAGACATGAGTAACACAGCTCAGGGGGTGTGGCGTGTCCCAGTCAGGTGTTTTGGAAAAAGGTGGGCCAGGAGTGACTCATGGAGGGCAAGTAGGGGTGGACAGAGCTGGCCGGAGAGGGAAAGCTGGGCCGGCCTTGCTCGGGGAGCTGTGTTCTGAGGTCAACAAGGAACCTGCAGATGCCTTTAAAGGGAAGCAGCATGATCCCATTTGTGGCCTGGAAGGACGCCCGAACCACGGGGCAGAGAACGAAAGGGAGGAGGCAAGAGAGGAAATGGCGGCCAGGGAGGAGGCGGTGACCCTGGACCCACGGAGAGGTGTTGGTGCTGGACCTGGAGGGGACACAGGGCCAATGTGGTTCTTTCCCTTCCTGTGTGGCTTTGAGTATGTTGCTGATCCTCTCAGTGCTGCAGTCCCCCTCCTGTAAAAATGGGAATAATAATAGTACCTGCTTCGTGGGGTTGTTGGGAGGCTCATGGTTAGCACATCTAAAGTGCCCAAGCAGGGCCAACACATGGACAGTGATGTAGAGTGGCAGTTTTGCCACCGTTCAAATTGGATGGTGTGGCCAGCCACATCCCCACTGAGCTGCGGGTAGATGGCGATGCTGCTCACAGACAGGGGACTCAGAGATTAGGGGGTCGGGTGGGAGAGGACCGTGGTTCAGGCCATTCACCAGCATCCACCAGAGTTGATGAGGAGCTTCTGTCCATCTCGTCAAATCCTGAGGCAGGACAGCAGGGTGGCCCAGAGCAGCAGGGTGGCCGAGCCCCAGCCTTGCCCTGTGCACGTTCGGGTGGCCTCGGGCCAGGGACTTGCCCTGTCTGGGTGCAGGTTCCTCCTTGGGAGAATGAGATGAGGTGGCTTCTGCCTGGGAGGGCAGCTGTGGAAATTAAATGAGCGATTTCCGGGACAGTGCTCAGAATAGCACTGGTTGCCGCGCAGAAAGTGCGCGCCGCAGCAGCTGCAGTAACAGTGGTAGTAGAAATGACCACCAGTGGGTTAGGAACCCAGAACTGGTGTCCCTGGGCTTTGCGAACTCACAACTTGACTGTAGCCTCTCTGAGCACACAGAAGACACCATGGCACAGTAAAAAAGTGCATGAGGCTTGAAATATTTTGTAAGAAAGAAAATAGTATTTAAAGAGAAAATTTAAAAAACACCAATTGGTTTTCAAAGTGTTTCCCTGACCAGCAACAACGGCATATCGTGGGAACTTGCTAAACATGCGGACCCTCTAGCCCCACCGACCCTGAAAGTGGGGGTGGGAACAGGCACCCCAGCACTTTACAGAGTGACCCCAGCCCTCCTGCCGCACAGGGCCTCGGCCCACCACGCACAGGGCTTTGGTGTCTGGGGCTGCCTGGGGCTCTCTGACCGGACGATGGCTTCTGAATAGATCAAGAGACCCCAAACTGTTCCGTTTCTTTTTCTTAAAAAAAAAAGAAAAGAAAAGAAAAGGCAAGGGTTTTGGAATTGGACACAGCTGGGTTTGAATCCCAGCTCTGCTACACACCAGCTGTGTGTCTTGGGACATGTCACTTCTCTGTGAGCCTCTTTTGCTTCATCTGCAAAGTAGGGTTGTTGCAACCTCCCTGGCAGGGCCACAAGCGATCAGGTGAGCAGACACCTGGACGACCCCAGCACAGAGCACAGCACATGGAAGATCCATAGGTGGAAGCCACCTTCCTTGATTCCCGTGGCATTCCAGTGCCCTGCCCCGGGGAGAAAGCCTTTCCAGAGAGCTCTGGAAACAGCCAAGGTGTCAGTGACATCTCCCTATTGCAGAAGCCTGAGCTCGAGCTATATGCAGGAAGGACCTGGGGACTTCAGGATGGAGCCACTGCTCTCCACAGTGGGCTCCTAGCTCTCTGGGCAATGCCCCCACGGCCCCTGCCCAGGAAGCACCCTTCAGAGTTAGCCCAGCCCCACCCAGAGCAGCACAGAAAAAAGGAGCCACATGTGTTAGAGGCACCTAGGGGTCTCTGACCAGACTATAGCATCCGAACAGATGGGAGACAGCCCCAGGCAGTTCCTAGGGGCACCCCAGAGCAGGGCCCTTGGGGGGCTGGGGATCAGAACAGGGATCACTTGCCACAGGGCCCCTTGTGGGCAAGCGAAATATGTCTGGGACAGACAAGAGCTCAGGACCACAGACATTCCCGGAGCATCCACTGTCTGCCATGCCCTGGTGACGGGCCAGCAAGGGCCCTGCCCTCCAGGCCCCCAGAGCCTGGCGGGGCCTGGTTGGCTGTAGCGGATCCTGGTGACTGCACACAGCTGGCCTGCCCACACCTTTCCACTGCCCCAGGTCCACACCCTGCCTGCCAGCACCTCCCCCACTCCCATGTCCTCTGCTCTGGAACAGGCCAGTTTCCAGGCACTGGGAAGGGCTCTGCAGACAGAGGGCAGCCTAGCAAGGGCATGAGTGCCCCTGAGCCGTCAGGGATGGCACATCCTCAAGTGTACCCACTGGGGGCACAGCCCCCCAAGCTATCAGCCTGTCCCCACCCCGCCTTCCCACGATGCATCATGGCTTATGCCTCTATGGACGGATATTCCTGACTGTGGGACCCAGGGGCAAAACTGACTCAACTTGGGGTCCCTAGTGCCTGCAGGGCTCCAGTGGGTGTCCCTGGAATGAGCACATGTGTGCCAGACCTTGGGGTTGGGTGTTCATTCCCATTTTGAGGCCGAGGAAACTGAAGGTGTGAGAAGCTAAATATCCTGAGTTGTCTCAAGTCCTCCTCACACGACCCTGAGAAATGGTGTCAGAGTCTCCACCCTGCAGGTGAGGGGCAGAGGCTTCCAGGCTGGAAACGGCTCACTCTAGCCCTGTACTACAGGAAGCAGAATCTCCAGCTCACAAATTCGGATCTTTCCCCTTTGAAAACAGGCTTTGTGACAGTAGGGACCCTGTCTTTCTTGTTCACAAAGGTTCGAATGAAAATGATCTTTTGAGCTCTGTGCCCCTCCCTCACCAGCTCAGAAGGAACAGTCCTGCCAGGCAGGGTCTCTGATCCCAGAAACACTGAGAGGGAGGGAAGGAGGGTCAGCTTCTCCCAAGGGGCACCAGGAATGAAGAGGGATCCCAGACACAGGAAAAATATCTTTTCTGCTAGAAAGAAAAAACACTGCCCCACTAACCACAGAGTATGACCCAGCAATCCTGGGCCTAGATACACACCCCAAAGAGTCCAAAGCAGAGGCTCAAACAGACATTTGTCCACCAGTGTCCACTGCAGCATTAGCAAGAGGTGGGAACAGACCAGGAGTCTACCACCAGATGAATGGACAAACAAAATGTGGTCTGTCCATGCAGTAGAAGAGCCAGAAAAAGAATGAAGGGCTGGCCCGTGCTGCAGCACGGAGGAACCTGGAAGACATCATGCTAAGTGAAAGAAGCCAGTGGAAATGACAAGTACTATATGATCCCACTCATATGAAATGCCTGGATACCTAGAAGAGGCAAATTCACAGAAACTAGAAGAGGCGTTACCACGGACTAGGGGCGGGCTGGGCTGGGGTGGGGAGGTATTGCTTAGAGCAGTGGTCCCTAACTTTCTGGCACCAGGGACCAGTTTCGTGGAAGACAATTTTTCCACAGAGCTGGGTCAGGGGGAGGCGGAGCTCAGGCAGCGATGCGGACGATGGGGAGGGGAGCGGCTGCAAATACAGATGAAGCGTCACTCACTCACGCCGCTCCCCTTCCTACAGGGGGTGGGAGGCGAAGCGGAGCTCCGCAGACTGGTCCACAGCTGATCCGCTGTGTCCAGGCTTAATGGACGCGTATCATTGGGATGATACGAAACTGTTGGAACTGGATAGTGGTGATAGTGATGCACTTCTTGTGAATATACTTAATGCTGCTGAACTGACAAATTTTTTGTTTTATATATATATCTTACCACCATTTTTAAACAGTAATATAATGTGATCTATACATACAAGGGAATATTATTCAGTCTTAAAAAGGAAGGAAATCCTGACACATGCTACAACATGGATGAACCTTGAGGACATTCGCTAAGTGAAATAAGCCACTCACAAAAAGACAAATACTGCATGATTCCGCTTGTATGAGGTTTGTAAAGTAGTCATACTCATAGAAACAGAAAATAGAATGGGGGTTGCCAGGGGCTGGGGGAAGAGAGGATGGGAAGGTATTGTTTAATGAGTACAGAATTTCAGTTGTGCAAGATGAGAAGAGTTCTGGAGATGTTTGATAATGATGGTTGCACAAAATGTGAATGTGCACACATAAAGCCACTGAACTGTACACTTAAAAATGGTGAAGATGGTAATTTATTATATGTTATGTATTTTACCACAATTTTTTAAAAAATAATTTAAAAATATAATGTAATATACCAAAAACCATTGGGTGAACTGTAAGGTATGTGAATCCTATTTTAATAAAGCTGTTTAAAAGATAATGCTGCCGCAAACGCAGCTGGACACACAGTGTCCAGCCCTCCCAGGGCGAGGTAAGGAGCTGCAGTGTGTGGGGAGGGCGGACCCCGCTCTGCTCGTGACCTCCAGGCAGTGCTGAAGGGCAGGGAGCTGCTGCCCTAGAGGGAGCCCTCTGAGCGGCAGGCAGGTGCCAGGCAACTCGGACCCAGCTTGCCAGCGGAAGCCTGGTCCTCAGCCCTGGCCCTCGGGGTCAAGAAAAACAAGTTATGAATCACTCAAGACCCCCAGGGGTGCATGTCCACAGTGCAGGGAAACTGGGCAGGGCCTGGTCCCTCACAGGCTGGCACCTGAGAGCAGCCCCTCTGGGTCCCCAGAATCTTTCCCCTCAGCCTCTGGCTTCTCTGAGGCTGTGGTCTGTGGAGCTGCACCGCTGGAGTGGCCGCCACAGACCTCAGAGGGGCCCAGCCTGAGCACCGAGAGCCCCAGGCAACCTCTCAGTGCTGGGCAAACCAGGACAGTTGGTCACCCTGGTACCCACTCAAGCTGCCCAGAGTCCCCGGGATGCGGAACTGAAAGCACGCTGGGCCCTGCGGGTGTGTGCCCTGGCCCTGGGAGAGCACTGTTCTCCTGTCCCCAGAGCTGAGTTCCAGGTCCAGGGTCCGCAACTGTCAGATCGACTCGGAGCAGGTGGTACGTGCCAAGCAGCCAGCTATTCCTCGAGCGTGCCTTCCTGAATCCATGCCGCCACCACCCGGGCCGCTCGCTGCTCCAGCCTCCAGCTGCCCACTCTCACCTGCCCATTCCAGAACCTTCTGAGCGGGGTAGGGTGGGACTTTTAGCATGCAAGTTGTGAGGAATTCTCATGAAAAGCTCACATGAATGACCTTTTAAGCTCAAAAGAAATAAAAATAAAAACCTTTTCATTCTCTGAAAACGATAAATCCTGGTCTTCGTTAAGTTCAGAGGAATACGAATACCTGGGCCCATGTGTCAGTGATTAAGGCTTTAGGGTGAATGGAGAGTTGAGGAATTTGGTATCTTTGGGGTGTGCTGGTTTACATGCGCCTCTCTGGGGCCTGTTTTACAACAGGAAACGGAATCCCAGGAGGTGAAGGGTGGCTCTGGGGGAAGCTCATTTGCACTAGCACAGATCTAGGGCAGACCAAGCCCAGAGCCACAGACCGCCTGCCCATGCAACAGGGACCATCACGCCAAGCCCTCCCAGCCACCACCGGCCACGCACCAACAACACGCAGCCTGTGCCACAGACGTGCCTGACAGCCTTGCAGGTCCCAGCGGTCCCGCTGTCAGCATCGGCACCTGGCTTGCTGTGTAGCCGCTACCTTCCTTCTCCTGGGTACAGGCTCTTTTGGACATCTGGGTTAACCTGACACCGGAGAGCCCCCTTCTGGAGTCCCCCCACCTCCCCTTCTTGTCCAGGCCTGCCGGCTGGTCAGACCTCCAGAGATGTCCTCACGGCCCTGAGGCCCTGCAGGAGGGCAGAGTCGTGGTTCTCGGCATTCCAGGGGCTTTTCACTCTCCACACTGGATTGCTCAGACCTCCCTTCAGCTGCCTGAGCTGAAGGGGGTGGGACAGGGCACTGCCAAGGCTGAGAAATGGCTGTCACTTGGCTTCTCCACCACGGGGCACCATGAGCCTTACGTCTGCCAATCAGAAGGACTCCTCAGGCAGCTCCTCTCCCTCCGAGTCTCTGCTGTGGGACTCGGAGAGCTGGGGGCTTTTACAAAGGAGAGCTTCTGGAAAATGTGAATGCTCTCCCTGGGCCCCTCACATCCTCGACCAGGAGCACCGACAGGAGCCCAGCCACTCTGATCTGGAAACCCTCCCTGCCCTCGTCCGCTTCACCCACATTCTGGTTCCTTCCAGGTCTTTCCTGCTGGACCCTCTGGATGTTACATTCCATTTTTAGCTCTGGTGCCTAAACTGCCGTCCATTGCCCTGAAAAGCAGGAACCCTGGAAGCAGTGCTGGTGCAGGCAAGAGCCCTGGCTCCTGGCCAGCTGAGACTCAGACAGGTCACCTCACCTTTGGGCCTCAGTTTTCCTACCTGTAAATGGGCCTGTCATCTACATCTCAGAGTTTCTGGAAAGATTAAAGAGATAGCAAAAGCCCCGGCACGTGACAGTGGGCCCTCCACTCCCAGCTGGCTGGGCGACCCTCCACCAGGGCCCCTTGGGAGATGGCTCTTGGGTCTCCAGAGAACACGATGTGGTCGAACTTCGACAAAGCTGATGGCCACCAGTGTGAGTAGTGGGTTTGGACTCCTTAATCCCATTTCAAATGCTTTAGTAAAGCTGCTCCTGACTTGGAGACAAACCAGCCAGAGGACCCGGCCGGCGACAGCAGGAGTCTTAGATGGCCTGAGGAGGGCATGCCAGAGGGGGCCGCCGTCATTTGGGTCTGTAAAATTAATTAGATATTTAATTCACCAACCTCTGAGAGCCATCCCTGGGCAGCTTCTATTTTGAGTGGCTCCCAGTATATTAAAACAGATAAATAACAAATGCCAAGTAGTGGTTATAAAATCGTGGACTGTTTTAACTGCTTGCCACTAACAAGTATCTTCTCTGGCGGGAGGCAGCCAGCCCGCGTCAGGAGCGTGGGCTCTCTATCCAGACTGCAAGGCTCCGCTCGATGCTGGCCACGTGGCCGCCCCCTGCAGCCCCCATGCTGCCTTACGGCTCTGTGATCTGACTGCTCTAGGTACCTCACACAGTGGGATCATTCAGTATGTGTCCCTTTGTGCCTGGCTCACTTCACTCAGCATGACGTCCTCGAGGTTCATCCACGTGGGAGCATGTGTCAGAATTTCCTTCCTTTTTAAGGCTGAATCATATCCCATTGTATAGATACACATTTTGTTCATTCATTCTTCTGTCCATGGACACTGGGTTGCTCCCCCCTCTTGCTGTTGTGTCTGGTAGCATTTCTTGACTTCTCTGAGTCTCAGATCCCCCAATATACAAGGAGAATAGAATACAGAAAGACTAAAGCATTTTATAGAACTGTCATATAGATTCCATTAGATAAATTGCACCAAAGTCCCTGTGCTCAGGGGCTGGCAGGAGGGAGAACTGGGGTCAGGGCTGAGGCCTGAGGACCAGACAGGAGCCCACCGGAAGCAGTCAGACGGCCACAGTGAAGGGCAGCCTGGCAGGCTGTGCCCTGCACGGCCAGCTGGGGTAAGGTGGCTCTGATTTGTGAGCAAACAGCAAAAAGGCAGGCGTTGCTGGAAGGGATGCCCTCGGGGGAGGAAGGTGCCAGGGGTGCTTAGGGGAGACCACTGCTTCCAGAGCCAAATCCTCAGTGCTCAGAACTCAGAGGAAAGCTGTCGGGGTTCCAGGCCCCCCTTTGGAGTTGGTCAATGGCATGAGTTCTCCACCCCGACCAGAGATGAGATTTTTATAAGTTAACAATTGTCCCATTTTGTCCGGCCTGGAACACAGTGTAAGAAAGCCTCCCTGGAGTGGTTTAGCGTGCAGGTGGCAGTCACAGGCATCCAGGGTCATTTAGCAACAAGTGGAGCCCTTGCTGGCCGGTGCTGTGCCTGAAACCTCGGGCTTTCGTTGAGAAATCCCATTCCTAGGCTGCTCAGCCTCCGCAGTCTGATCCTGAGGTTTGCAGACAGGCAGTGATTAGGACGGGAAAAAGCCGCAGGCTTTCCAGGGGGCTGACCTTGCGCTTGTCTGCTCAGCATCAGGGCGTAGTTGAAGGCCCGGTCAGCATCAAGACCTGCCCACAAAGTTACTGAACTTACATCAAGGCCCCCGATTCTAATGGCCTGGGGGTCCCTCCAGCCAGTGACTTCTTGGGCTCCCAAATAGGCACCCTTTTATGCTCCAAGCTGCTGTCTGCTCATCTGCTTAACAGTTCTACAAGGCAGGTGTAGTTGCCAATACCCTCAAAGCTTTATGGGTAGGGAACCTATGGTTCAGAGAGGTTGAGTAACTTGCTCAGAGTAAACAGCTTCCCTATCAGGTCTTTTTGCCTTTTGCTCTGATACCTTCTGTTGCCTATAGCCTCTGGAAGGAAGCTTTGCAGATGCCACTAGGGCAACACCCACTGTGAGATACTAGTGTCCCCACAATGGCCAACCCCTGATCCAGAGCTGTGTGGCTCCCACGCACAGTTGGAGACAATGGCCTCTCCCAGCCCAAGCTGGCCTTCATCACTGGACTTTCCGGCTGACATAGTTTTTCCAGCAGCATCCTTGGGCAAAACCTGCCCAACCCTCGCAGCCTCAGTGTCCCCATCTGTGCATGAACAGGTTGATCAAGACAGACTCCCAGGTGCCTCCCTGAGTGTCTGAGTCTGTGGCAGCAGCAGGAGAAGTTCTACATGCAGAAAGGAAAGAAAAGAACAAAACCAACGAGGAGAAAACTGGGGCAATCCACCGGGCCAGGGGTTTACTTGTCTGTAGCCAGGCTGGCCCCACTCTCCCCAGGATGCCGGGGCAGTGTGCTCCAGGCCTGGCCCCAGTGCCCTGGGTCAGAGCCAGCCTGGCAGAGGGTCTGCAGCCCCAGGGGGATGGCCTTCCCAGTGGCCAAGGCTGCCTGCCAGCGGTCCTGCGTGCAGGGCACAGCTGTCCTCAAGCCTCAGGAGACACTCATTGATTGTGGAGGGCTCCTAAAGGCACCAGCAACATGGCCTCAGGCAGGCCTCTTCACCCGGCTCAGCCTCAGAGCTCTGGTCTGTGCAGCAGACACTAGCGCCTTCTTCACAGGACGGCCAGGGAGCAGACGAGCCTGTGGGATGAGCGGTGGGAGGCCTGAAGCCAAAAGGTCCCGAGCTGATGTTCCCTGGATGAGTTGGTAGCTGCTAAAGCCAGGTTGCGGCCCACAGCGGGCTCTCGGCACCTGGTGGTCTGGAAACGCATGAAGGGCCATCCTTCCTGCCCTCCCACCTGCAGCTCCCACCGTCCAGTCTTCGTGTGCTTGGCTTCTCTGTTTGCAAAAGCAGCGTGGGAGCCCAGCAGTCAGCACAGAGCCGGCTCCGGCACGCTCCCCTCCCAGCTCCTCAACACCTGTCCTCCTGCAGTGGGGAGAGAGAAAGGCAGAAGGCGCTCCCTGTCTCATCGGCCTGTGCCCGTCAAACCAAGTGGCCCCGCGTCTCTTCTAAGCCCCGAATCTTGTTGGACTTGACGGTTTTTTCAGAGAATGCCAGGAAATGGTGAGGAGACCCGAGGCCTCCTTGCCCACCCATCCCTCCTTTCTTCCCTTGACAGATGTCACCTGGGTCTGCCTTATGCTGGGAGCTGGGGACGCAGCAGCATGAGACACAGGCTGTACACTCCAGCGGGCTGCCCTCTGCCAGGAGGAAGAATGGAGCGTGGGAGAAAGGGCGGGTGGTAGAGGGAGAGATGGGGTTGGGGGGCGTTTGCCTGATGCCAAGGAGGGAGGGGCCTAGGCTGGGGGGCGCAGGAGGACCAGACAGGGCAACTCCCAGGCAGTGTCTGCCTTGGCTACCTGGGTACTGGTGGTAACTGCACGTAGGCGACCAGGGAACCTTGCAGGAGGTTGGGGACACGTGGGAAACCCAGAGATGAACTTGGTTTGGCAGTGCTGCCTCCCAGTGCAGTCGAACGTTGGAGAACAAAGCTCAGGATCAAGGGTAGACCAGTTGTCCCTAGCACCACGCCTGGTTCAGATCAGTTCTGGGTAGTTGTATCCCCTATCTTCTTTGCACAGGCCCTTTCAGGTGGCCTTCACAACCAGCCCGCCAGGCCTGCAGGAGCTTTCTGCAAAGGCCCTGGGAGGTGAGGCACCTCACCCACCTGGGCAGCTGCTGCCCTCCTAGTGCCCACCCCATCAGACCCTCGGCCTGACTGCGCCACCCAGGAGAGCCACCCAGACAAATCCATTAGTTCAGCCACCTTGGTGAAGGCAGAAGCCTTCATCTGGCTCAAGTTGCCCAGACTGAGAGTTTTAGTCATACCCAGTAATGATCGTTGGAAACCCACGGTGCTGGTTTAGCTGCGGGTCCGGCAGAGCCTGCCTTGTTCTCCCACTCGCGGCCCCTTCCCCGCCATGTCCCACCCTCAGCCTGAGGCCCCAGCAAGCGGCTGTGCTGAGCCAGCCAGGGGCCTTCTGTGGCCCTACAGGGGCCCCAGAGCTTCCCTCCCACGGCCAGAGGAGCACAGTGCTGTGTGTGCTGTTCCCGCACCCACGTCCTCGCTGACCCTGCAAGCAGATGTGCCCAGAGAGGAGAAAAGGTCACTGAGGCTGCTGACCAGCCCCCCAGACATGGGGGATTAGCTAATAACTAGAGCTCGGTTAACCCGTGTGACCAGCTCAGAAGGTTCTGAGGCACCGTCAGCCCCACACAGGGTGCTGGGAGGAGATCAAGGCGGGTATTTTGGCCACGGGGGCCTGAGATGTCAGGGAAGCAGTTGGCCGTGAGTGAGTGTCACAGACCTTGGCCGAGAGCAGGACCTGGAGGCTCTCCGTGAGCTCTAAGTGCCACGCGGGTCTGGAGAACTGCCGGTTGCTATGGGGTGCGGGAGCCTTGGCCTCGCCACGTCAGCACAAGCCCCAGACTCACGGTCTGCATCCAGGACGGGGGAAAATGAAGGCCTATGTCACTGGCATGGATTTTTGCTCTCAGAACTCCGGGGTGTGAGAAGTAGCATGTTTTTAATTTTTAAATTTTATGTAACCACCCTGACCTCAAGCCCCCAGTCCACAAGTCTGGCAAGAAATTCATTCTCACCTCACCCCAGGGCCTGCAAAGGTTTCAGTTTCTGGCGTAGCACTGAGGGGCCCCTCCCTATGCAGGGAACCCCCTTAACAAAGTCGGGAAGCTTCTCTGACCCTGGGATGCTTTTCCACCTCGTCTCAAGCACTGGGCAGGGGTATGCAGATGGGCGTAACCACCTGCCTGCACGTGGGAGGAGGAAGGGAAACACACACACACACACACACACGAAGCTCTCCATGAGCCATCCTGCCTCAGACTTGATTCCAGGCCGGTCTCCTCCTCATGGCTGTTCTGGGAATTCTTGAGGGGTTTTGAGGTTGACTTTTGCAGGAAAGGGCAGTGCCTTCTAATATGGTCACGGCCTCTGTGGCCTCCAGTCCTCAGACCTCCACTTCCATGGTGCGATGAAGGCTTGGACCTCTGACCCACAGCGCTCTTCTTCCTCAGTGTCGCAGTCACTCGGGTCTCAGGGACTGACGTGGGCGGAGGGCTAGAGGCGGAGGCGGGATGGTCTGCATCAAAAGTCCAGACAGGCTTACGACGTGTGGCTGGAGGATGGGTACAGAAGAGGGTGGTGCCATGCAGTGACCTGCAAGCGTCTGAGCAGCTCCTAGGCAGTGGGAAAGGAGGTGCTGAAGGTTCCAGATGGGTCACATGGTGCCGTCGTGACAGAACCGTAGCATGTGAGATGCCAAGACAGCATCTTTATTGATTTGGCTTTGTCCTTCCAGTTTAGTGAGTGTGAAAAAGCGTTTGTTGGGGCTTTTGTAAGGTAACTCCCACCCTTACTTTTCTCCTAAGTCTGAAGTTTCTCGGCTACAAACCCTTCCGGCTCAAGAGTCTCCCGCAGTGAATCTGTTTCAGTGGGGGAGGGCTCAAGGGTGAAGACGGGCACAGATGACAAGTGGTGTGTGAGGGGTGAGCAATGCAGCCACCGCGTGGGGTGGCAGGAGCTTGGAGGGACAGGAGAGAGGGGGCACAGAAGGAAGGGGTTTCTCCCACTTGTCTCCCCCAGACCAGCCTCGAGCAGGCTGCTCTCAGAAAGCTGTTGCGGTGCCGGTGGGCGGATGGGCTGGGTAAGCCCCCGTGCAGGGGAAGCCGCAACCACAGGCTCTGCCCAAGCCCACTGACTTTGCTTCTCAATGAATCCATCCTTTTTTTCCTGTTTAGGGCCCCCTGGACGGCGTGGCAAGCCTGGGAGAAGAGGCGACCCTGGTGAGTCCCGGTTTTCCCAGTTCCTAGCCCAGCCTTGGAACTCGCTGGGGCCTGGTCGGGACACCTCCTCCCCACCCTCAGTCACAGCCCTCGGTCCTGGGCCGGCTTCCCCTCCCTTCCAATTCCAACCACTGTTTCTAGAGGCCACAATGCCCAGGACTGCCTGTTCTTGGCTTCTTGACATCTGCAGTCCCAGGACTGCCCCTTCCACTCTCAGACACCCTGAATCTCACTGTCAGTGTCGGACACTTCAGTCCCTGGTCTGCCCCTCTGAAATGGCCTCCTCTCTCTGGGCCAGGAGGAGATGACTCCGCCAGCCGCGCCTCTCCCTCGGGTCCTCCAACATGACACGACAGTGCTCCTGTGTGTCTTCACACCCCCGAGACTTGGCCTGTCCTGCCCTCGGCAGAGTCACCAGGAGGAGACTCCTCCCTTCTCTCCACACGACCTCCAGGCGCACCTGTCCTCGCCACCCTTCCTTCCTGCCATCATCGCTTCACCCAGAATGAACTCACTGTCAGCCCGTGATCTGCCCCTGTCCCCCAACACCAGTGACTCTTCCCTGAGAGGCACTGACCCCGTCCCTTCCACTTGCGTTCCACGCGTCCACAGCCCCTCTGACATTGTCTTGGCCAAAGTCACCCCTGACCCCTGATGGCAACACCGGTGGACACTTTCCTGTCTCTATCTCTCTTGACCCTCACTGGGGGCCGCTGCCCCGCCAAGGCACACATGGCTCGGCTCGGGCCTGCGTCTCCTCCCTCACCCACCCCCTGCTTCGGTGCTTCTGTCCTAGGCCCCCACTGCCTGTAGAACGAATCTCCGTGGCCCTCTTCGCTCCTCTCTCCCCACAACCTCCCATGCCTGTGGCCTCAGCTCCTCCATGACACTGACAACGCCTCCCCCCGCCGCCCCGCTCCAGCCAGGTCCTCTCCTCTGGGAGGTTGGACATCTTGCCGCTGAGGCCGGCAGCCCCCCAGCTTGCTCCTCCAGCCTCCGAGTCACGGGGAAAAAGGATCTAGTCACCTGCTTCCCGGTGCAGACACCCAGCGTCAGCCTCCTCCTCAGTACAGCTCGGACCCAGGCCCCTGTGCCCTCAGGTCACAGCCTCCTGCAGCCCTCGCCACCCACCATGTCCCTCCCCTCCAGCCTCACTGCAAGTGTCCAGGGCCCTCTACCCTCTGAGCCTTCACTCTGCGTCCTCCCCTGCCCACAAAGTTCCCTCCTGGACTTTGACCCAAGTTCATTACTCTTTGTCCTTCAAGTCCAGCTCAAGTATCGTCACCAGAAAACCTTCTCTAACCCTTTCAGCTGAGGGGCATCACCCCACACCCAGCACAGAACGGGCCCTGGCGTGTAAATGCATGGCACAGTGAATGAATGAATGAATGAATGAATATCTAGGGCCTGTGCGACTTCACAGGGAGGGCGCAATGGTGAGGCCAGAAGGACCCACCACCAAGAGGACCCCAGGCCTCTCGGGCCCAAGGGAAGGAGGCAGGCTCTGTCCATCCTGCTCGCTGGCGCCGGGTACAGGCTGCTGCGTCCTGCTCGGCGGCCGTTTCAGTGCTGAGCTCCTCACTCAGAGGCCTCCGGATGAGCTCCTCACAGCTCTCCAGCAGGAAGCGCTCCTGAGTCTCTCTTCCTGCCTTGACCTCCAGAAGCGAAGGCTGTTTCGTGTCCTGCTGCCAGAGCTTCCTTTGCCGGGACCGCGTGTGGTGCCTGCTGCACCCGCCCCACCAGATACACACTTCATTGCTCAGTTCTTCTTTCCTACCCTCGTGAGAGGTTTTACTGCCTTTTATTGTAAGCTTCTGACACGCTTTTTGGGAGGAGATGAGGAATACATAGTCACTTGTTTTTAGGGCAAAGCATAATATTATTCAGCTTACTCAAACATCTGTTAGAATTCTGACCGCAGTTTACAACAATCTGAAAGTCAGAGAAGGGCAAGGACTCCCTGGGCCTTTCACATCCTTCATCTCATGGGATCCTCAGAGCACTGCAAGATAACAATATGTTATTATTCCCGTTTTGCAGATGAGAAAACTGAGGCTCCAAGAGGAGTACTGTCTTGTCTAAGGCAGCACCTCCTCCCCCTCAGTGCCCTTTCCTCTGCCTGTCAACAAAACACAGTGAGAGCTGCACAGAGTAGATGTCCTCTCTGATTGGCCTTGGCTGGCCCGATGTTTATTTCTGGGTAGTATCACACACATGCACATTCTGGCTTTGGCACCTTCCCTTATACAAAGCAGGCCTTTTCCTGTGTCCCTGGGAGAAAGGCTCTTTTTGTCCAGGAGGCCTTCCTGCCGCAGCTGCAGACCTGCAGAGAGGGGGATCCGCCTGCATGCAGGGCAGGGCCTCTCTACCTCCGAATGGGAGCCTTCGCCACAAAGCGCCTGGTGGTCCCACAGCGTGTGTATGTCTCTGTCAAATGTGGAATGCATTTCCCACGTCCCCAGCTGGTTTCTTAGCTGGAGAAGCCCAGAATTGCCCCTGCACTGGGCTGGAATGGACCCCCAGGCACTCAGGAGATGGTCCATAAGTGGTTATTGACAGGAAGGAGGAGAGAGAAAGAGGGCGTGGTGGGCAAATGAAGAATAAAGTGGTAGGAGGCAGGAAAGACACAAGGGTGAAGCCATCCCGTGGTGGCTGGCTGAGGCCTGTGCTAACCCTGCGGAGACAGATGGAGGTACTCACTGCATCTCCGAAGCTGCCAGCCTTAGATCAACAGTTTCAGTGCTGGGGTTTTTTATCTGCCCTGGCCCCAAGAAACTTTTTTTAAAAATGCAGTGGAAGAAGCACTTCTGGAAAGGTAGAGTAAGGACCTCTGAAAACCTGCTCGTCCATGAAAGCAGCAAGGACAGTGGAGAAAATTGACCTTTTCAGAACTCTGGGAATTAACAAAAGGTTTATAACAACCAAAGAAATGTTTATTTGGGGAAAACGCCTGAGTCGTGCTAAGAATAGTGAAGTTTGTAGTGTTTTAATTTGCTCCTCTCCCCAGCTTCGTGGTGGCCTTAAAAACCAGCAGTGTCACAGCCATAGTACTTGTGGAAGCTAGCAGCCACTGCAGGAGGCAGAACAGATGTAAAGCTCCTCATGGTCATCCCCAGAGAATTGTCAATATTTGACCTGTCTGGCAGCTCCATGGAAAATCACCGTGCACAAAGCTTGTCCTTATCGGACCTGATAAAGAGCTTGCCCAGTAGGAAGAGCCCTATCCCCAAGGTGCTTAACAGAAATAATCGGCGGCACTTGTTTAACATCTCAGCTGCCTGAAGTGATGATGCCAGCGGATGACTCAAAAAGTTACAGTGAAAACCTAGGACACGAGATGTTCAAAGGAGCTTTGAAAGCTACAACATACTCTTGGGTATCCAGAAGGCACATGCATGTGCAGGGCTGTGTACATGTCCAGGAAAAAACTGAGACGGCCCTAGTCTCTCACCTCTGGCTGACCTTGAGACTCTGTCCAAGCAGGAAATGTAGGTGAACGCAGAGTTGCAACCTGGCGGAGCACTGAACCTGTGCTCCAACACACACAAAGCCACCAGCAGAAAGCGGGAGGCTGTTGGATCGAGGCCCTGAAGGAGATCTCTGTACAAGCTGACCACTAAACTAAACAAGCAGTATTCAGAATTCAGTAGCTGCACGTGGCAGAAAGTACACACTTTAAAGAATTAGTCCAGGAAAGCCTCTAAACAGACAAAGCGCAACAACAATAAACAGCAACAACAACAAATCCTGTAAAGGAGAAAAGGAATCTCATTTCCAGAGTAGCCACATTGGATTATGTTAAATGTCTAGCTTTTAACAAAAAATTACAAGGCATGCACAGATAGAACAAAGCGTGGCAGTAAAAAACAACAAAAAAAGCCGTCAATAGAAATTGTCTCTGAGGCAGCCCAGATGTACTTGCTAGACAAAGATGTTGTATTGGCTATTATAAATATGTTCAAGAAACTAAAGGAAACCGTGTCTAAAGAAATAAAGGGAAGCATGAGAATTATGTCCCACTAAACAGAGAATATCAATAACAAGACAGAAAGTAAAACAAAGAACCAAATACAAATTTTGGAACTTTAAAGTACATAACTGAAATGAAAATTTCACTAGAGTGGCTCAACAGTAGCTTTGAGCTGGCAGAATAAATACTCAGCAAACGTGCAGATAGGTCAATTGATAATTATCCAGCCTAAGGAACAGAAAGAAAAAAGCATGAAGAAAAATGTACGGAGCCTCAGAGACCTGTGAGTCACTGTAAAATGTCCCAAAATACATGTAACTATGGTCCTGGAAGGAGAGAAGAGAAAGAAATAAGCAAAGGAATATAACAAACTCCAAGTGGGATAATTTTTTTTTTTTTTTTTTTTTTTTGTAGAGACGAGGTCTTGCTTTTTTGCCCAGACTGGTATCAAATTCCTGGCCTCAAGTAATCCTCCCATCTCAGCCTCCCAAAGTGCTGGGATTACAAGTGTTAGCCACAGCACCCAGCCAAGTATGACAACCTAAAGAGATACACACCTAAGGACATCATAGTCACCTTGCCAAAAGCAATCTGGAAAGCAGCAAGAGAAAAATGCCCTATCACAGAAAAGGTATCTTCAATAAGATTAACAGGTGATTTCTCATGAGAAAGGATGAAAGCCAGAAGGCAGTGCGATGACATATTCAAAATGATGAAAGGGAAAAAAAACTGTCAACAAAGAAATCTATACCCAGCAAAACTGTCTTTGAAAAATGGAGGATAAATTAAGATATTTTCAAATAAAAATGAAGAACTTTCAGTTTTTGGCTCAGAAGAGGCCAAGGTGCAACTTTCTTTGGTCATCCCAAGTCTGGGTTCATCCAACACAAGCTGCCTCCACCGTGCCGCCTAAGTTCGACTCCAACGAGATCAAAGTTGTATACCTGAGGTGCACTGGTGGCAAAAGTGGTTCCTTGTCTGCCCTGGCCTCCAAGATTGGCCCCCTGGGTCTATCTCCAACAAAGGTTGGTAATGACATCGCCAAGGCAACTGGTGACTGGAAGGGGCTAAGGATTACAGTGAAACTAACTATTCAGAACAGACAGGCCCAGATTGCAGTGGTACCTTCTGCCTCTGTCCTGATCATCAAAGCCCTCAAGGAACCACCAAGAGACAGAAAGAAACAGAAAAACATTAAACACAATGGAAATATCACTTTTGATGAGATTGTCAACATTGCCAGACAGATGCGGCACCGATCTTTAGCCAGAGAACTCTCTGGAACCATTAAAGAGATCCTGGGGACTGCCCAGTCTGTGGGCTGCAATGTTGATAGCTGCCACCCTCATGACATCATAGATGACATCGACAGTGGTGTAGTGGAATGCCCAGACAGTTAAAAAGTACAAAGGAAAATATTTCAATAAAGGATCATTTGACACCCCCCAAAAAAAACCACAAAAATGAAAAGAAGTTATCACTAGCAGACCTGCCCTACAAGAAATAGTAAAGAAAGTCTTTCAGTCTAAAATGAAAGGACACTAGGTAATAATTTAAATCCACACAAAGAAACAAAGAGCCAGTGAACGTAACTACATAGGTAAATATGAAACATGGTATCAATGTACTTTTATTTATAACTCTTTTCTCTATTGTGATTTAAAAGACAACTGCATAAAACAGTAATGATAAAACTGTGTTGATGGGTCTATAATGTATAAAGTAGTAATTTTACAAAGTTTACAACGACATACAAAGGAATTAGCAATATTGGAGTGAAATATTTGAATACAATTGAATGTAAGTTATTAATCCAAACTGGAATATTTTAAAGTGTTAATTATGATCCCCAGGAAAACCAATAAAAAATAACTCAAAAAAATATAGTAAAAGAAATAAGGGGCCAGGCACAGTGGCTCCTGCCTGTAATCCCAGCACTTTTGGAGGCTGAAGCGGGATGATTGCTTGAGGCCAGGAATTCAAGACCAGCCTGAGCAATATCACAAGACCCCATTTCTACAAAAAATAGAAAATTTAGCTGGGCATAGTGGCATGTGACTATAGTCCCAGCTACTTGGGAGGCTGAGGCAGGAGGATCTCTTGAGGCCAGGAGTTTAAGGTTGCATTGAACTTTGATGATGCCACTGCACTCTAGCCCAGGTGACAGAGTGACACCTGTCTCAAAAAATAATAATAATAATAATAATAAAGAAAGAAGGGAATTAAAATGTAAAATGGTAAGACATAAAAAATATAAAATTTAAATAACAAACTGGTGTAGTCTACCTTGTGAGCAATTATAGTGAATGTAAATGGATTAAATGCTCCCATCAAAGAAATTGTCAGAAATGATCAAATAAATAAATAGCATGTTCCAAAAGATGCTCAACATCACCAATCATTAGAAAAATGGAAATCAAAACCACAAGAAGATATCACCTCATAACACTAAGATGGCTACTAGTAAAAAAAGAGAAGGAGGAGGAGAAAAAGGAAATAAAGAAAAATAATAAGTGTTAATAAAGATGTGGAGAAATTGGAACCCTGGTGCACTGTTGGTGGGAATGTAAAATGGTGTAGCTGCTCTGGAAAACAGTATGACAGTTCCTCAAAAAATTAAAAGTAGAATTATCCTATGATCCAACAATACTGCTTCTGAGCATGTCTCCAAAAGAACTGAAAACAAGGTCCTGAAAAAAGTTGTTACAACAGTATTTATAACAGCATTATTCACATTAGCTAAAAGGTAGAAGCAACCCAAATTTCCATCAAAGGTTGAATGGAAAAATGAAATATGGTATACACATACAATGGAATATTTTCAGCCTTAAAAAGGAATGGCATTCTGCATGCTACAACATGGATGAGCCATAAAGACATTATGCTAAGTGAAATAATCCAGTCACAAAAAGAAAAATACTATATGATTTCTCTTAATATGAAGAAGCTAGAGTAGTTGAACTCATAGAAACAGAAAGTAGAATGGTGGCTGCCAGGGACCAAGGGGAGGGGAAATGAGGAGTTGTTGTTTAGTGTGTATAGAATTTCAGTTTTACAAGATGAAAAATTTCTAAAGATTGAACTGTATGCTTAAAAATGGTTAAGATGACAAATTTTATGTCATGTGTATTTTACCACAATTAGAAATTTTTTAAAAACCATAATCCAGCCACATGCCATCTATAAGAGATGAACTTTAGATCCAAAAATGCAATGGGTTGAAAATAAAATTCTGGAAAAATACGTCATACAAACAATAACCAAAAGAGAGCTGCATTGACTATGCTAGTATTAGGCAAAATAGACTTTAAGATAAAAATTGTTACTGGATAGAAAGAAGGACATTTTATAATGAGAAATAGAACGTATAGCAATAATAAACTTATAAGCAGCTAACAACAGAGCCCCAAAATACATGAAGCAAAAACCAACAGAATTGAAGAGAAGAATAGACTGCTCAACAAAAATAGTTGGAGACTTCTGTACTCCCACTTTCAATAATGTATAGAACAAGTAGAGAAAAAAAAAGCAAAGAAATAGAAGACCTGAACAACACTATAAACCAACTAGACTTAACAGACCTCTATAGACTATTCCAACCAGTAACAGCAGAATACACATCTTTTCGAGTGAGTATGAAACATTATCCAGGACATGCAGGGATGGGGAGCCTTCAGCTTTGAGGCTACATGTGGCCTTCTGGATCCTTGAGTGTGGCCTTTTGACCAAATCCAAATTTTACAGAATAATCCTTTTAATAAAGGGATGTGTTCTGTGAAGTTTGGATTTGGTTGAGGGGCCACGCTTGGGAATCTGGGGGGGCCACACGTGGCCTTGAGGCCACAGGTTCCACATCCCTAGAAGCCTTAATCAATTTAAAAGGATTAAAACCATACAAAGTATGGTCTTTGACCACAAAGGAATTAAATTAGAAATCAATGATAGGAGAGAATATGGGACATTCACAAACATGGAGAAATAACCAATGACTCAAAGAATGAGTCACAAGGGAAAAAAATACTTTGAAACAAATGAAAATGAAAACACAACATACCAAAATATACGGACATATAGGTCAATGGACTAGAATTGAGATCCCAGAAATAAATCTTTATATTTACTATCTCTCTCTCTGTTTTATTTATTTGTTATTTTTTATTTTTTTAGAAACAGGATCTTGCTCTGTCCCCCACGCTGGAGTGCAGTAGTGCAATCATAGCTCACTGTAGCCACAAACTCCTGAGCTCAAGCAATCCTCCTGCCTCAGCCTCCCAAGTAGCTAGGACTACAGGTTCATGCCACCATACCCAGCTAATTTTTTTTCCATTTTTTGTAGAGACAGGGTCTCGCTATGTTACCCAGGCTGCTCTCAAACTCCTGGTCTCAAGTGATCCTCCTGTCTCAGCCTCCCAAAATGCTGAGATTACAGGCATGAGCCACCAGGCCCAGCCACTATTGATTTATTTTTGATAAGCATGCCAAGGTAATTCAGTGGTGCTAGGACAGCTAAATGTAAAAGAATGAAGTTGGACACTTTCCTCACATCACACACAAAAATTAACTCAAAATGTATCATAAACCTAAATGTAAGAGGTAAAACCGTGAAATCCTTACAGTATAATAACACAGGAGTAAATCTTCATGGCCTTGAGCTAGGCAATAGTTTCTTAGATATGACACCAAAAGCAAAAGTTACAAAAGAGGAAATTAGTAAATTGGACTTTACCAAAATTAAAAATTCCTTGAGAGATTCAGCAAAAGATTTGAACTATCAGAAGAAATCAGAGAACTTGATCAAGATTATGCAATCTAAAGAACAGAGAGAAAATGACAGGAAGAAAAATCAGCAGCCTCAGGGAAAAGTAGGACACCTTTGAGTGCACCAACATGCATGCAACATACATGCCAGGAGGACAAGGAAACAGAAAAGAGCAGAAAAAATATTTGAGAAGATATGGATGAAGGCTTCCCAAGTTTGCTGAAAAGGAATAATCGACATATCCAAATAGCTTAATGAACTCTAAGTAGGGTAAATGCGAAGAGATACAGACCCAGATACATCATAGCAAAAATGCTTAAAGTCAAAGACAAAGAGAAAAATCTTGAAAGCAGCAAAAGAAAAATGGCTCATCTGTACAAGGGAACTGCAATAAGATTAACAGGTGATTGCCCATCAGAAACAGGGGAGTCCAGAAAGCAGTGGGATGACATGACATAGTCAAAGAAAAAAAACTCTGGCAGCCAAGAGCTGTATATCCACAAAACTACCATGAAAAATGAAGAATAAATAAAATTATGTAGTGGTGATGGTTACATAATTTTGTGAATATACTAAAAATCACTGAATTGTACACTTTTAAGAGTGATTTTATGGTATATGAATTATATCTCAATGAAGCTGTTACTACTTTGTTTAGTTTACTTTCCACCCAGACTTCTAACCAGCATCACTGCTGCCCTGCACAGTGTGTGAGCAAGGTCATTACCCGAGCCAGCCTGCATGCCCAAGCTGGCCTGCCTGGCACTGGATTCCAAAGATGCAGCCTGACAGTCCCATCGTAGCCAAATGCTGGAGGCCCATCTGAGATGCCATTTATTTCAGAGCTTCTTTAAATCTGTTGTACAGTCAGGGCTGGTTCCACAGCATGAACTCAAACAACAGAAAACTACCAGCTGTGTTTCTCTTCTCCCTGAGATCTGAGATGCGCGTGCGAGTGTGTGCGTGTGCCCAGGCACACTAGAGAGAGAAGGAATGCTATAAATTCAGCCTGCACTTGGATTTTGGTGCCTCCTCTGTGCCAGTGCTGTACTGGGCACTTTCCACATAGTATCTATCTCATTCGATCCTTGTAGCAGCCCGGAAAGGTAGAGATGGTTATTCCCCACGTTTCATAGGAGCAAACTCCTAACTCATTATCCTGGCTCACTCACTTGTTACTGCCTCTGGATGTGCCAACCTCTAAGCTTCATTTCATCTGTCTGCAAACTTGGTTCAAAAGTCCTTGGCCCACGCTGCTCCTCTGGGGAAAAGTTCCTGAGAAGCATGGCCAAAGATGGTCGTCCCCAGGGAGCGGGCAGATTTGAGTTTCCAAGAGTCGAGAGCCAGGGCACGGAGTATTGCCTCAGCTGGCCGAACAGGAGAGGCAGAGGGCTCAGTCAGAACCCGGGAGAGCAGTGACAGGCAGAGGGGGAGTGGGCGCCCAGGGACAGCAGAGAGGAGCAGGTGTGGGGCTGTCAGCAGGGGTAATGACCTCAGCAGCCTCCAGTCACCAAAACTGGCCCTTGCCTCCCGATGTGTGGGCCAGGTCCCCGTCGGGCTGTGGGAAATCCTCTTCCCAGCTTGCCTTCCAGGAAGGCCGAACACACCCTTTGGGAAACACTGAGGAAAGGGCTGTCCCCTGAGGAGCTAAGGGCTCAAGGTGGCATTGGGGGTGCCCAGGCCCCCACCCACCTCTGCTTACCTGCCAACACCAAGCAAGCAGCTCACCCGCCCAAGTCCTTTCTCCTGACCTCCAGCTGTGAAGGGGCACAGCTCCCAGCCCGGCCACATCCACTCGGCTAAAGAGGCCAGAATCACGGCACTGCCTACTGCCTCAGACCCATTCTACTTGCTTCCCAAGTCACATGGCTCTTACTGAATTGCTCCCACATTCCTGGCGGCAGAGTCAAGGAGTCCAGCTGATCCTCGGAACACGTGTTTGGAAGCTGTGTGCAGAGTGCAGGCCGGAGGGCCCGCTGTGTGGCCAGCTGGAGGCTGCAGACAGCCCCCACTCTGAGCAGGATGCCTGGATGGCCTGGGCCAAGCCCTCCACCCCGTCCCTCACTCTCGGGTGCCCAGCTTTGCAGGCAGTCGAGTCCATCTCCACAGACCCTGGACAGCGAAGTCAAGTGCAGGGGCCGGGGGGAGGCGATGGGCTGCCAGCTGGGCCCTGCCCTTCTCGCCCCTCAAGCACTCAGCACACACTGATGAAGCGCCTGTGCCTGCCGGGCCTGATCCGGGCAGCGGGGAGACAGCACGAACCCAGCAGATGTCCCAGCGCGCAGGGGCTGCCTTGCCGGTGGGGCTGACAGACAATCATCGACACTCAAACGAATGGATTTAATCATCACAGACGCTACAAGTGGGAAGGAAATGACAGGCAGGGATGAGAGAAGCCAGTGAGCGAAGGGTGAGGAGTTGAATGTCATGGTTGTGGAAGGCTTGTCCAAGGTGGTGACAGGGAAGCCACGCCAGGCTGGCCACAGGAACATGGCAGAGGTGCATGTCCTAAGGTCAAAGAGAGCTGGCACCTTAGAGAACTGAGAGAGATGAGTGGAGCAGTGCGCAGTGGCCGACCGCATCATGGATCGGTCAGGAGCAGGCCACACAGGAAGGCTGCGCCAGGAGTTTGCATTTTATTCCCTGTGCCATGGGGAGCCCTAGGAAGGGGTTGGGCACTTTTTAAAGGCCCCCCTGGCTGGGGGGGTTGGGTGCCCAGAAGAAGGAGTCCCATTAGGAGGCTGTCACAGCAGTGTGGGCATGAAGTGACGGTAGCCTGGTGACATGGTGCTAGAGGGACCCGAAAGAGGTGGTGGATCAGTGTGTTTGGGAGTCTTTCAGATGGGTTAGAGGTGGCCTGTCCCAGCAGTGATGGGACCAGTCTCTGGAATGCTGCCATTCCCACTCTGGCCCCCTCTGGAAACTGGGGACGGTGCCACGGGTTTAGCATCCCACAGGGCTGCTTCGGGCCTAGACTGCCCGCTCGCTAGCCAGGTGATCTCAGACACCACACACCCTGCCGGGACCTCCAGGGAAGCTCAGTACACATTAGATCTCTTTCTGCCAAAACAGTCCCTCGCTGCCCCCCTTTATTAGGCTTGAAGTCAGATTGCCTGGGTTCTGCCCAGGTCAGAGGAGAACGTGAGCCTGGGCGTGGAATCTGTTCTGAGCCTCAGTTTCCTCATCTGTAAAAGGCACCTAGTGAGGTTGCAGCAGGGGTTTCACAAGATGGTCTGGGTAACGCAGACAGCGGGGTTCCCAACACTGACACGCACTCTGTGAGGGAGCGGGGGCCACTCTTACAGCTCCTCCTCTGTCTCCCCTGGGCTCCACCTCGTGGCAGTCCCCAGGGCTCTGCTCTCAGGACCTGGGCTCTCAGAATGATCCCAGTCCCAGGTTCCTCGGAGGGAGCTTGCAGGTGAGTGTGAGGAAAGGCAGCAAAAGCTGGGGGGAGCATGCAGAGACAGAGCCTTCTCCAGCCGTTGTTAGTGTGTGGACTCTTCTGACTTGGCGAACTATGCAAATGTCCAGTGATGTGAAAGTCAGCGTCCCTGCCACCGTGTCCTCCGGCCATTGTGCTCCTCCACTCGGAGGCACCCTGATGACCACATTCTAGCGTCCACACCTAGAGATGTTCTGTGTTTATACAAACAAAAGTCTACAGATTATTTTAGCACAAATGGCTGCATATTATACTTACCATTCTACACCTTTTTTAAAATGTAGCAGTAGGCCATGGAGATTGTTCCATGTCAGAACATATAAAAGTTCATCTTTTTCATGGCTGCATAGCATTCCATTTACAGATGTACCATCCTTTATTCAATCAGCTCCATTTGTGCTGTTTCTAATGCTTTTGCTATCTCAACAGTTCTGCAATGAATATTCTTATACACCTGTCCTTTACATATGTGTTAACATAGCTACAGAATAAATTTCTAGGAAGGATAGTTGTGGCAATTGACACATACATTTTAAATCTTAATAAGTATTGCCAAATCTCTCTCTGGAGAGAAGGTTCTGATTTATCCTCTTCCCAGTCTTCCTTGCCCTTCACACAGTCAGGTTTTTATCAGGTCATCAGGTTTTTTTCATTTTTCTAATCTGGTATGATCATAATTTCTATCTTCATTTCTTTTATTATGAATGATGATGAGCATTTGTAGCTACAAAAGTCCATCTTCAATCATAATTCATGTTTTTAAGGGCTATTTGTATTTTCTCTCCTGTGGACTGGACTCTCTATACCTATCTTTGGGCCATTTTTCTATTAGATTGCTGATGTTTTGAGAGTTGATTTGTAGGAGCATTTTCATATCAAAATACCTGGCCTTTGTGATGTGAGATGGATATATTTTTTTTTTCCCCAGTTTGGCTTTTGACTTTGCTTCCAGGGCTTTTCACCTTGCAGACATTTTTGGGGTTTCTATGATTGGATCAGATGTTTTTTTTATGGCTTCTGGATTCTGAACTGTAGTTAGAAGAACCTGCCACTCTACAAGGTTAGGAAGGAATTTTCCCACATTTTCTTCTAGGATCTTCATAGTTTTCTTAACATGTAAATCTTTGATCCTTATGGACTTTATCCTGGTTTGTGCTGAGGCATGGATCCAATTTCAGTATTTCCTAAAACTTCTGGTTTGCCCACAGCACTCTGCTAATGACATGTCTCTCCCCACTGGTCCGAGGGGCTTGGGTGGGGGCAGCCAGGGAGGGGGAGCCAGGTTGTGGTGCGGGGGGAATGAGATCACCACGTGGAAGGCACACTGGATTCGGGCCTTTGTCCTAGGCACCGTGAGGAGTGGGCGTCCTGGTTAGACCTGCGTTAACATGCCTGTGGCCCCAGGATGGGGACTGCGGTGCCAGTTTCAAGCCATCTCTGATCCCAGGCGCACCCAGCTTATTGCTAGTGGGTTTCAACCCCTGGTCACCAGCCCTCTCTCCAACACTACTTCTGGGTGAATTCCTGCAAATCTTCACAGCCACGTAGAAGCCCCTTGCACACCCCACCCCCTGGGTCCCGTGGCCTCCACCCACCAAGGCCTCTGCCTCCTATGGTCCTGACCAACGCCACATCACCACCAATAAATGCAGCACCCACGAAATCTCGGTTTACACATTCCAGCCCACTCCCTTAGTTCCCTGATCTCACCAGCCTTCAGAGCCACAGATCTCACCCCTTGACCCCTCAGCTAGAATCCTCCCGGCCATCCCCTGTAAACCCAGCCCTCCACACGCTCCACCGCAGCACTCAGGCTCACTGTGACTGGAGAGAAGCACCCCCGGTCGTCTCACCTTGAATTCCAGACCCCAGTGGCCCTTTGTGCCACCTGGCCAAGGCCACGTTCCCCACTGCTCAGCCTCCCCCATGTTCCCCCCGACGCCTCCCCTACCCCCACCCCTGTGGCCAATGGCCTGGCCTCCCACTTCACGGGAAGTGTCGGCACAATCAGAACGAGCTTCCTAGAGCCCCACCCCATGGCCGCGCCCCTGGCAGCACCTGTTCCCCCTGCACCAGTGCCTCCTCTTCACCAGGGCCCATCCCACTCTGCTCCCCAAGAATGTTGCTCCAGGAACCCCCTCCTCCTGGCCTCTCAGTCTTCCTTCTCTGCCAGAAGACTTCTCCAAACATGCTCCTACATCTCTCCTCTTAAACACCCACTTGGGACCTCTACCCCCAAAGCAACTGCTCTGTTCCTTTGCCCCCCACCCCGCCCCCCGTGGAGCAGAACTCCTCAAAGCACCCTCTGGCCGCATTCCTCCAATTACTCCTCTTTGAAACCCTCTCCAATCTGACTTCTGCTCCCGTCTCTCCCGGGACGTGCCTCTGCGTTGCAGATCCAGTGGTCAGTTCTTGGTCTTCTCACCTGACCCTTCAGTGGTACGGTCACTGTGCACAGGCGATCGCTTCCTCCTCCTGCAGAAGCTGTCTCCACTTGGCTGCCTTCTCTTCTCCCCAGCTTCTAAGGGTTAGGATGTCCCCAAGCACCATGTGTGCCCAGCTGAGCTCCTGCTCTTCCAGCCAAACCTGCCCCCACCACGGTCCCGCACCCCTGTTGATGACAACTCCGTCCTTTCAGTTGCTCAAGTCAAAATTGGGGCATCTTCCTTGACCCACCACTCTCACACTCCACATTCTGTCTGCGGGAAATCCTCTTGGCTCTACCGTCGCAATCAATCCAGAATCCAGCCACTCCCACCACCACCCGAGACCACCCACTCTGAACCACCAGCACCTGTCCCCTGCATCACCGTGACAGCCTCTGGACTCTACCCCTGCCAGCCCACGTGGCGGGATCTTTGCAAACCTGAGTCAGGTCACGTCCTCTCTCTGCTCTAACCCTGCAAGGGCTCCCATCTCAGAGAAAAGGTAAAGTCCCAAGAATGGCCAACAAGGCCTTACCCATTGCCTTTCTGAAGCCACCTCCCACCCTTTGACATGTTGCTGTCCCTTAAGCACAACAGCACCCTCCTGCCCTCAGGTCTTTGCGCTGGCTGTTTCCCTGCCTGGCACGTATTTTTTCCGGGAATCTGCACGGCCAAGTCCTACACTTCTTTGAAGGCTTTGTTCAAATGTCGTCTACCCTGACTACCCTATTGAATATTCCAATCTGCCCCAAGCACTGACAGCTCCCCTTTCCCCGCCAGTAACACTGGTCACTTTCTGGGTGATTTACTTATTTATTACGCTTATTATATCTCGTCTGTCTCTCTCACTAGAAGGTAAGCTCTGTCAGGACAGGGACTTTTGTTATTTTCACTGATGTACCCCACATGCCCAGAGCTGGGTCTGGCAGAGAGCAGGTACCAGAGTGAAGAGGGAGACAGGTCAGCTAGGAAGTCATTGCAACAGTCTAGAGATGGCGGTGACACGGACTGGGCTGTGCTGCTGGAGAGAGAGGAGTGGGCGGGTTCCAGAGCCAGGGCGGTGGATGCGCTGACAGGGAGAGAGGAAAGCGTGTCCAGGTGGCTCCGTGTTTTCTAGTTCACACAGTCCAATGGAAGGTGACATTGCTTATGGAGACCAGGACCTGGGGAAGAGGAGCAAATCTGGGCAGAAGATCATATGTGCAGCCGCGGACTTCGTTTGAGGAATCTTTGAATTATTCAAGGGGAAATGCCAAGGGGCAGCTTGGAAAGGAAGCCTGGGACTCCCAGGACCAGCCTGGGCTGGAGGCACAGTGGGGCCTCTTTTGCACGGTAGCTGTGAGCGGGGATGAGGTCCTTCAGGAAGACAGGAGCGGAGACACAGACGCGCAAGGGGGGAACGGAAGAGAAGAGAGCCCAGACCAGAGACTTGAGGAGCCTCTGCACATAGGCCCGTAGAAGCCCCTTGCACATAGGGCTGGCTGCAGAGACCAAATCAACCAGAGAGAAGGGAGGCGGGAGGAATGTGACCTGTTGTCGGGACGCCAAAGGAAGACAGCACGTCAAGAAGGAGGGCCCAGTCACAGCCAGGATGCTGCCAGGAGGGCGAGTAAGATGAGGAGGAGAAGTTTCTGTTGTGTTTACTGACTGGAGGCAGATCATGGAGACCTTGGTGGGAGTTGTCTTGGTGGTGTGGCGAGGATGGGGTCCAAACCAGAGTCACAGTAGGAAATGAGGGATCAGGGACAAGGAGTGGCTGTGAGGGAGAGAGCAGAGACAGGGCAGTGATAGAACGGGGTGCGGGACCAAAGGATGGCTTTGTCATCAGAGCAATTAGAGCAATTCCAGAGCTATTGGGAAAGATCCACTTGCAAGGGGAGCTTTGCTGTGATGGACAGAGAGGGAACGGCGGGCAGGGCTGGGCCCCAGGGAAGGTCAGAGGAAAGAGGCCCTAATCGGAGGTGGGTCAGTTCCTCTGAGTTAAGCAGAGGGGCACAGAGAGGAGGACAGGGGTGGGCGCAGGGGCAGGTGCGAGTGCAGGTGGGGTGCAGGCACCCATGACTAGCACTGGAAAGGTGATGGTGAGTCTGTTTGTTTTCTTTGGAAAATATTGTTGGAATCAAGGTCCTTGGCTGAAAGTGAGGCGTCAGCTGCGTGGGGTGTCCCGAGTCACCAGCACGCTGCTCTGTGCCCTAGTTTCAATGTAGTCAGGAAACCACAGTCCCCATGTCACCATTCCTGGGTATGAGTACGTCAGTTTTTCAAGCCAAAAATCCTTGTCATCTCTCTCCTTCCCCTAGGCCCCTGTCCCCTACCATTAGCTCAGTCAATAAGCTCTGTGTCTCCTCTCCGATCAGTGTCTCCTGACCCTCACATCTCCCCAGTGCCAAGCCAGTGCCCCCACCCAGGCCGCCAGCGCCTGCCTTCTCCCTGGCCCTCCCTCCACTTCTCCTAGCTGCTCAAAAGCCCGTGACCTTGGCACATCCTGAGCTCTTCGCCTCTGCAGCGTTCTTCCCTAGACAGTCAGGTCTCACTCCCCTGCCGGTCTTGGCCTCTCTCCCTTCCAGAGTCGGCCGAGCCTCAGGACTGGTCAGGTCCCTCGTGATGCTCCTGCAGCATCCCGTGATCCCCACCACCCCCCGCCCCAGTGTGATTGTCATCTTCGGTATCCATCTGCTTAGTGGACGTTCTGTGAGTCGGGTTTTGCCGCTTGTACTCACTCCTGGGTCTCCCGACCTGCCCCTGGCTCCCGGCTCGCACTTGACAATCCATAAATACCCACTGGCGACCGACCGCTGAGTGCGGCCTCCCGGGGCAGGCCTCACCCTCAGAGCGGGGCCTGGGTGTGCTGGGGCAGAGCAGGCAGCGGCATGGCTTTGGCAAAGTGCACCTGGGTGGCAGTCGGGAGACCCCCTTCCTGGTTGAGCTCCACCCCTAACCACCGACGTGGCCTTGGACAAGTCCCTCCTCCCTGTGCCTCTGCGTTGTCAGCTGTCGAATGGAGATGTTCGTCATCCCTCTCACAAAAGGTCATTGGGAAAGTCAAATGCAATAGTGGATAACGCAACACACTTTGCAAACTGCAAGGTGAAGCCCCTGTGGGTTTCTCGTAAGTGCTGTCTGTGAGCCCTCGTCTGGTGGGACCGTCCCAGTGGCAGCACCAGCCCGTGCCTCCAGACTCGCCCCTGCCACTTCCCGTGCACACCTGACCCCAGGCTGGGCCTTGGCACCCCCACGTCTGCTCAGCCGCACACATCTGCATGCCCTCCCTTGCGTTCTTCTCTCTGCCCAAAATGCTTGCTCCCCCTATGTCTCTCCCCCTCAGTGGAAACGCACCCACCCCTGGTGAGCACGAGGACTTGTTCTTCAGGCAGGAACAAGGTCTGATTCCTAATGAGTTGCCAGAACCCAAAATGGGTGAGCACTAAGCAGCCTCATGAAACGAGTGCATGAGCCAGTACACGTGGCACTGTCGCTGCCACTCACATGACACCCGGCCCCGCCAAGGACAGAGGTGCTCCTTCTTCTCTACCCTTGGCTTTGGGACTGACACTTATTTGCAAGGCTGTGGCAGGAAACAGCCACGACAGCTTCAAATCCTTGTGAGGAGAGGTGGCCAGTAGCTGTGCTGAGGACAGTCAAGGGGTCCCTCTCTCCCTTCGACACTGACTGTGGCTTCTCTGCTTATGTTTTACAGGTCCTCCAGTAAGTGTCCTGGACTATGCTCTCTGCTCCTGAAAGATAAGACATTTGTTATTTTCTCTGTGGTGCCTCCATGAAAATAATTTTTGGTTAGAGGGGTGTGTCCTTAAAAAAACTCAGTCCTAAACAGGGGCCATATTATTTTTCAATTTGTAGGTGAATGCAAGCAGTGAATTCCATGGGCTTGACTTGCCCTGAAACATTCTGTGACCGTTTTCCTTCCAACAGAGCTGGCCCATGCCTGGCCGCGCCTCACCAAGGCTTTGGCTTGACTTGGTGGACAGGATGCAAGCACCATGCCCATGGTTTTGAAATGCTCTGCGGCAATTGATATTTTCAAATGTTTTTGTCTCACGTATGTTGGCAGAAAGGGCTCTAGAGTGAGGCACTTGTTCCAGGAATAAGTTGGGCTTGATCAACAGACCCTGGGGCCATTTTTCTTTTTTGCCAGAGGATGGATTGGACAGCTGAGACCTCGTGAGCACAGCTGGCTGGTGAGGGGTGTGCAACGGAGTAGAGGGAAAATGTGGATACATTTGCAGGGGGTGTGAGGGGAAGCCCTGGGCAGCTGCCCGAACTTCCCTTGGCCACCAGAGGCAGCTCTGACTGCGGGGGTTTCCAGTGGCCATGGAAAGCCATCCATTCACCAGGGCGCAGGGTCCGTCTGCCTCTGATTCATCTTGGCAGTTTTTCAGAGCCCAATAAATCCCCGAATCCATTCAAGAAGCACATTGACAGTTGGCCTGGGCCAAAACCAACCTTCTCAAGAAATTCCTTTCAGATGAGCCATTACATTTTTGACTTCCACTTACCGTGATTCATTTCCCGATCACTGCCTTCCGGAATCTGGGTTGCTTGATGCATGTAGCCCCACACTGAGCCAAAAAGCAAGCCAACAAAAATGTGCAGATTTATTGGCCGCAGCAGCGTTTCGCAGTTAAGCTATTCCTGGCTGTGCCTTGGAGGCTAGCTTGTGTGAACTTGCCGAAGTACGTAACACAGAGGGCTATAGAGTGATTTTTTTTTAACTTGACTATTAAAATGTTAAAGGTATTAAACAAATGCAGACATTCTCAAGCTGCAACCTGAAAGGGGCATGAGGGGGAGACAGCTGCCCACATGCAGGGCAGGGGCTGGGCACTCAGTGCTCCAAATAGGCCTGACCCATGTCAGGGGGCCCAGAAGTATCCAGTAGCAGCAAATGTCCCCTTAGCTCCAGCTTCTAAGGCTCTCTTTCTCGGTTCACCCATCCCAGTGACAACTGGGAGGGAAAGAGCATCTTCCTCAGGCCCCTGTGCGGGCCCAACTTAAGGAAGATTTCAGTTCCTGGTCCGATCCTGTCCCCACGTGGTGTTTGCCTGAAGCCCGGCGACGTGGGGAGGACAGCATGGGTGTGTGCTCCAGGGCCCTCCGGCCTGGCCCTCTGAGGCAGGAAAGGGAGCTCTGTCGCCAGACCCACCGGGAGCGCCGTGTTCTCCCAACCAGCAGCCTCTGCTGCAACCACGCAGTACGTGGGGGGTACCTGGGGCCCTGGTTGAGTTCTAAGTGTTGCCATATGGTTTTCTGCCGAAAGTCTGATTATTAATGACATATTAATTACCACAGGGGCAATCAGGACGAGATGGCTACCCGGTAATTTGACGTTTATTTTTCGCTCTCTTTGCCCTTTCCTCTGACGTCAACATTCTCCCCTGAGCCTTGATTCCTCCCTGTCTGCGCTCCTGCTTCCTCCGCTCCTCAGCCAGAGCTTTCCGCACAGGGCTGAGCGTGAGCTCCCTGGACACACAGGCTGCCCTCGAGGCAAAGCAAGGAGGCTTCCAGACCAACACTGCCACTTCCCGCCTGCAGAGGCAGAGCAGAGGGCCGGCCCACGGCTGCGGGGGGCCTGCTGGGCGGGCTGGGCCTCATCCTGTGGGCACCTCGTCCCCTGTCCCAGCCACCGTGTCACGTCACCACTCAGGAACAGGAGATTGGCTGGCTCTAATCTGGCCTTTGTGGTGTCGACCTTTCGCAGATCTTTTCCAATTGAACCAAAAGTCAGCTCACACTTGGGGTAGATGTCCCCAGCCCAGGCCGGGCGAGTGCCCCATTAGCACCGAGATGTGTTGCGGCTATGCCAGCAACATCTGGAAGTCCTGGGATGGCAGAAAGAGTAGGGGTGAGCCCAGGGGAAGGAGAGCTTGGTGTGTGAGGGGGCAGATTGGTTCTACGCTCCCAGGACAGCACGATGCAGGGAGGGCAATGCTGGGTCACAGGCCTGACCAGCGCCTCCAGACGAGGAGGGTAGGAGTCTAGTCCTGAACGACAGGAAGGCCTGGGCATGGATTCCACACTGCTGCCACCTGGCTGGGTGGCCCTGGAAAAGGCGCTCGTCCTCTCTGAGCTTCAGTTTCCTGCCCTGTGAAGGGAGTGATGAAGGCCTCCCCCACAGCGTCGGAATTAGGACTACACGAGGCTGAGGAGGTGATGGCTACACAGAAAGCACAAAACGTGTCCTGAGCCCAGCCCTGCAGGACTTGGGGTGCACACACCCCATGCAGCTCCCCCAGAGCGGGCAGCAGGCAGCCCGGCCTCTCAGACCGGAAACGTCGGCTCTGCGAGACGTAGAAATGAAATGTGAGAACAGCCATGGCCGCCTTCGTTCCCAGGGAGCACGCTGGGTCAGGGCCCCCCAGGGTCCCTGATGAGGCAGGACTCAGGCTCCCGACTCCTGGACAGGGGCCGGGGGCTTGGGCACCAGCGGTCTTGGGGAACCACTGGAAAGTTCGGCCCTGCACCTCAGGATTACCAGCTCGGAGGACTGGGAACTTTCTAACAGAGCCACTCCTGGCATGGCCTCGTGGTTAACTTTTACCCTCGAGGTTGCTCTTTTCCGTATTTTTGTGGGTCCAGACAGGAGTGGGTGGTGAATGGGTGAGCGGCTGTCTCCCCTTGTCCGCCACTGCTGTGTCCTCGGTGACCCAGGAGTCCGCTCCCAGGTGAGGGAAGGGTTGCTCTCTGCTCGGCCTCCCGCCCAGGCCCCACGGCAGGATGGCGCAGTAGGCAACAGGCGGGAGGCTGGGTGTGGGACATGGTGTTAAGTAGCTGGAGTTGATTCTCACCTTTGTCACTCACTTGCTGTGCAGCCTCGGGACGGCCCCCGGCTGAGAGCACCCACACTTCAAGTCAGAGCAAACCCTGGCTGCTCCTGCAGGGTGTCACAGCCTGTCAGGGAAGCAGACGTGAAGTTCGGCTACGTGAGATGTTCAGCCCCTCACGTATGAGCCGGCCCAGGGAAGGGCTCTGTGAAGGCTGGGTTGGGGAACCAGGGCTTGTCCCTCAGGCACAGAGCAGGGAGCTTTCCAGGAAGGAATTGGGATAGGGTCCAGGGCCTTCCCACTCCCTGTGTGTGGGCAGCTCTGGCAGCCAGCGCCCTCGTCCGAAACAGCTCCCCTGGTCACTGGGAAGCCCCAAGCAGGCTGGGCCCGGTGAGGGGTGAGCGGACCCTATCAGTCTCTGGGAAGCTGGTGTCCCAGCCTATGACTGCCGTCTTCCTGAGGTCATCCGGCCCCAGCTTACAAGCAGACCCCGGCCTCTGTGCAGATGTGGGCGTCTTCCCTGGCTGGGCTGGCCCGCTGCTGGGCGTGGGGCATTCGTGTCACCTGCACTGGGAGCAAGCCACTCACCAGCTGTGTGCCTCCAAGCCCCTGGTTCTGGCACTGCCATTCAGGGTGGGGCTGCTACCCTGCTTGGATTCCCCAACAGGGAACAGCTGCACCATGCAGGGAGGGAAAAGACTTCTATAGGCTCCTGGGACCTCTGTGTTTTGAGCCAAAATTCCCATCTCTTGGCCTGTGGAGGACAGGAGAGCTCTACCAGGCTCTCAGCGCAGAGAGTGTTTGCAGGTGGCTCCGTGTGGCCATCTCAGAGGTCAGGGCAACTGCCTAGTGCTGAGGGGTCTGGGCCCCCCAAGAGGCACCTCGTGTGGAGGAGCACCATGGGCTTCGAGTCAGTCGCTTGTGTGGACTAGTCAGGCTACCTGACGTCTGGGACCTGGGTGATCACACCTACTGAGTCAGAAATTAAATGAGGTGTCACACATGGAGTCGCCCACCCACCCCCACCCCGGTCCACTCCAAGATGTGACAGCCCCTCCATCCGTGTCACTATCTTCCTCATTGCCGAAAGCCTCAAGAAAAGGAAAGACAGGTTTAAGAAATCATTCCAATCTACTCATTTGCAATATTTGGACAGGACAATGGCTTTGAGAATGGTCTCTTTAGAAAAGGGGGTTTTTCCTGTAGCTTAGTAAACTCTAGGGCCAGCCTCGGAGGATTGCTTTTCTCCTTGTGCCAGAACCTTATCACTTCCTAAGGAAGTGAGGGCAAGAAGAGAGCCGGTGTGGTGGAGACTGCGTCCGTCTCAGCTGCATTTTCTGGATTAACTCAGGCTGCCCCTCCACTAAACCAGGTCCATATGTGGACCCAACAGGAGTGGCTGGGGGCCACAGGGCACAGGGCCACCCTCCTCTGTGGGGCAGGCTGTGGACTCAAGGTAGTCAGAGCTAACGAGGGCTCTGGGGTTACTGTATTATGAGACTTTTCCACACTGTTAAAATCCCTTATAGAATGTAATGGCTACATAGAATTTGATCATATTTAATATGTATAATTTATCAAATCAGTCTCCAAGTTATATTATTTATATTGACAATTTTTCACCCTTATAGTGAACATCCTGGGAAGAAGTGTAAGCTTATTTCCATGATTATCTCCTTAAAATAAATGTGTAGATGTTGAGTTGCTGCACCAAAGGGTTTGCACATGTTTAAGGCTTTCGATGTGTACTGCCAGATTGACCTCCGGGAGGCTGTACTAATTTACATCCCACCAACAGTGAATGAATGCTGCATTTTTCTCCAAACCCTGGCCAACTGTGGGTATTATCATACCTTTAAATCTATGCCAATGTAAGTTTAAAAATGTATGTGTATATATGTATATGTGTATTGTTTCAATTTATGGTGTATTTTAATTAGAAGTATCAAGATTAAACTAGTTTGATGGGAGGTTTGTGTAATCCTAACTGCCACCTGGTGGTAGAGGTTGGAATTGTAGGCATAGAGTTTAAAGAGTAAGTCACCAAACAAGAGCTTTCGGATCCCAATGCGTCCAGGCACAGCAGACATCATGGAATCAGTAGCACAGGAATAATTATGATCTCAGAACATTGTGAATCACAGGTTGGACCTATACAGGAACACTGGACATGGCACTCTTGCATTTTTGGGTAGTAATTAGCATTTGTATTGATGAAGTGATTTTGTCATCTCATAAATAGAAGGCTTGGCTCTATTCAACAAATCTGGGTGGTGTCACGCCCTGTGCTGGGCACTGAGGTGGCACAAAGATGGATCGGGCCCCGTCACAGTCTTTGGAGAGCCATGTAGGAGGGGGACTTTGCCATGGGAGAGGGAGGAATGAATAATTAGGAACTCGGTGTGATCTTCCTGGAGGTATCTTGTTTATCACAACCCCTTTTTTCCTGTCTAAATTGGGCTTCTGTCTAAGACGAAAAGATTTGCCTCTCACACGGGGCTTAATCTTGCCTAGACCTTGACTTTTGCACAGAAAACATTAGATTTTCTCATCATCTATTTACAACATCATAATTTTCACTTTTCCTCTTCTTTGGTACTTTGATTTTCTTAACTATTGAGCTTTAGTGCCTTTCTGGTTTGTTGTACACATTCAGAAGGCGAGGAATAAAGCAGGGCTGTGATGACTGTGCTAGCTGGTTGAATGAATGGATTGGATTAAATAATCAGAAGGCTCTCGGGGAAAGTGACATTTGAACTGAGACTTAAATGATGACAAAGGTGCAGGGATCTTGAAGGAGATGTGTTCCCATCAGGGAAAAGCGAGTGCACAGTCACGATGTTAGAGTAAGCTTTGTGTGTCCAGATACAGGCAAGCCCAGTGTGGCAGGAGTGAGTGAGCACGTGACAGGGAAACGTAGAAGGTGAAGCCAGAGGCCTCCAGGGCTGCCCCGAGGGAACCTTGCAGGCCACAGGGGGAGGTCGATGTGGGGGAGGTGAGTGGAACCGGGCTCTGTGTTTATAGAAACCACTTGTCCCCGAGACAGACTACCAAGGGGTCTGAGATTCCCCCTCCCGATGCTTCCTGTGGAACAGAGAAGAAAGGACTGTCACCTTTTATGCCCCCAAACCCTTCTAACAAGCCAGGGAAGCAAGTACAAATACTGAGTGCTGGCTGGATGCATACTCACACATGCTATCCCACCATGGAAGGCCAGTGGTCTTGGCCCTACTTGAAAGATGAGCAGTCTGAGCTCAGAGGGTGACGGGACTCGGCTGAGACACCCGCTCCCTGCATGGCGACGCCCGGATTAGCACCCAGCCTGCGGGATCTCGCTTATCATGCCAGCCAGCCAGCCCAGCAGGGAGCTGGTTGCGGCAGCGAGGAAGGGGCTTGAGCACTGCGTGTTGGTGGGAGGGTCCTTCTCCTCTTAGCAGCCAGAGAAACAGATCATTAGAGTGAATGTTCGGTTTCTCCAGCTCATCCCTGTTTTTGTCCAGCCCTGGAGCGCTCTTCCTTATACCAAATTCACCCTCTATTAGCAAATTGTTGAGACAGTTTTCTGCTTTCAGAAACAAAAACAAAAACCCAACTCTAATTTAAATAAAGTAGTCCATTCTCCATTTCACCTTCTCTCCCATTGCTCATGTGTACCTCTGTGTCTTTGCCATTATGAGAAGTCAGGAAGAAAAACGCCCCCTCACAGGGAAACGTCCAGTTCCCTCTTGCTGCCCAGGTGCTGTCCCTGTCGAGGAGCAGCTGAACGGAGCAGGGCACAGCCGGGGTGACCACCACCCCAGACCAGTGTGAGCACAGTCTGCCTGCCCCTAGGCAAGTCTGTGCTTCTGTGTCCACATTTGCAAAGTGCGAGGCTTGGCCTGGATGAGAACACTGGAAACCAGATGGATACAGCACTTTACAGTGTCAAAGGGCATCCCACCCTGCGCATCATGGCTCGTGCCTGTTCTGTGGGTGAGAAACCGGAGCAGAGGGTGTCCAGACCTCACGGTGGCAAGTACGTGGGGTGGATTCCAGCCCTGAGGACTCCCCAGGGCCCTGCCATCCCTGACTGTCTGCCATTCTATTAATACCTCCTGAACTCTGACATCGCCTCAGTTCTCCAGCCTGTGGGTGGCACCAGTTCCAAAGGCTTGTGCTAATTTGGGCGAATGACTCCTGTTCCCCATGGACAAAACAGAGGTCAAGGTCTCTATCTCATGCGCATGTTATTCGAGGGAAGGAGATAGGATTTTTAAGGCCTTTGGACCCACATGTCCCACTCAGCAGGTGCTCATAAGTCCCCACTGATTTGTCTCTGAGCTGCTTACACTGCTTTCTGGGCCTCGCCACCTGTCACCCACTCATCCTGCCCACTGTGCCCCAGGTGAGCATGAAAATCCCCCACACAGAGACCCTTACAGGACGGGGTAGAGCTGTAATGCATGCAGACAGGGCTCTGGGCCTGTGCAGGAAGGAATGGCTGACTGCCTGGACCAGGAGAGGCCCCAGAGAAGAGGGACATTTGAGATGTCTTGAGGGATGAGTAGGAGCTCCGCAGAAGGACAAGGTGGGAGGCAGTCTGTGCAGCATGAGCACAGGCACTCTGAGTACTGCCTGAAGCATGCGGGGCAGGAGGCGAGATGTGGTCCCATGGGCTGGGGACCGTGAATTGAGGGTGTGCAGGAAAGGAGGGAGGGGGGTGCCCCTCGCCCACCCCACAGAAGAGCTGGGAGGTCACGGAAGCCCCTGAGTGACGTAGACAGATCTGTATATTGAAAAGGTTTCCCTGGCTACAGGGCAGAGACTGGAGGAAGAGGGTCCAGGTAGGAGCTGGTTGCAATAATTTGCTGATGAAGCCCGAGTCAAGAATTGAGAAGTGAGAGCTGGCGGGAGCTGCAGGCCAGCTCCAACAGAAGCAAAGCCACTCACACTGCCTCCCAGGCCGTTGAGCCCTGTGTCCAGGTCCCGTCTGGCTAAATCCTGGGAGTCATGGGGGCAGGGATTGCACCGTGTCTCCAGCATCAGTCCTGGGAGCATTGACAGCCAAGGCCAGGGGACAGCACGAGCTCTGGGCCCAATGTGGTCTGTAGGACAGGGCCTCGGCCTGGGACCAATTCTGAAATGAATAACTCAGCTGGACTGTTTGGAATTAATCAAATGAACAAAAAGGCCCACAGAGCACCACAGAGTCAAACGCTCTCTTGTACTCTCGCAGTTCAGAAACAGCTTTGACTGTAAAAAAGTAATTAGCTAAACAATTCATCTGTAATACCCCAAATGTTGGAGATTTCAACATCCTCTATCTCATTTTCATCTGACCCCTACAGTGCTGCCCCCAGGTCCCCAGATTCCGGCGGAGCGGGGACAGATGAAAGCAGACTTCCCGCATCCTCACGATGGCCCCCAGACCGGAACCTCGGGGAGGCACAGCTGGGCTGCAGGAAGGGCCACCACACTGGCCCTTCTCCCCGGGGCCCTGAGCCAGTACACAGCCGGGGCTTCTTCAGTCCAGCCCCTCATCTTGGCCCAGCGCTGTGTCCCCATTGTCCCCATGAGCATCCCATGGGGCAGCCAAGGGACAGGAGGCAGCCACACACAGTCAGGGAGGCCTGAGCTGCAGCTCTTGCTCTGGGTTCCCAGATGCCTCCTTCGCCCTCTGCAGCTCTTTGCATGCTCCTGGCAGTGGCCCGGGTGCCTCCTGTCCACACGCATCTCCAGGAGATCACTCAGCAGGGGTTGGGGTGCACTTTGCTGGCTTGCCTGTGGTGACAGCATGTTTGCAGAGTGGCTGCTGCTTGGAACCTCGTCCCGCCTCGGTGGGCAGCAGAGCACTCCAGCAGCATCCTCACCTCATCTCGTGGAAGAACATGCTCACAGACTTTACGTGGTCAGGCCAGGGTCACTGAGCCAAGCCCAGTGTTCACAGTAAATAGACTCGAGAAAAAGCAGTTATTTGGGTATGAAGCTGCTCTCCCCAGCTTCTCCTGAAATCAGGGACTGGCCCCCCGTCCGGCCTGTGCAGTGGAGAAAGACTGGGCTCTGGGGCTCTGCAGACTGGGTGACCTCAGGCTCATCCCCAACCCCTCCCAGCCTTCGGCCGTTGGGGGAGCCAGGCAAATGGACCCCGCGAGAGGCCCAGTGCTGCGCACACAGACTGGGTTCGGGGACAGTTCCTACTGCCAGGATGGCTACTGACCCCTACAGGGGCAGCCCATGAGGCTGAAGGACCCCCTTTAGGGCCAGTGTCCTCACTACCCAGCGTCCTGGCTGACCTCCCAGGCTGTGGCACGAAGGAAGAAGTTGGGGCTGGAGTCAGCCTTGGCGGGGCGGGAGCGCCCTCTAGTGCCCCCAGGCCTGCCACCACAGCCCGTGGGACATCGGACACGCATTCAGAGAATCATTCCCTCGACAGTGGGTTAATTCAACAAATATTTATCGTGTTCTCACAATAAGTGGGGAGCTTCATGGTGAACATCCAGACAGGGTACCCCCAGGATGGGCCAGGCTGGTAAGTGTGCGGGGGAGGAGAGGCTGGTGGTCCTGAAGCATCCAGCCTCTCTCCGCTAGGGTTCTACGCCAGGCAGGTGGACAGAGAGGGGTCTATAGCCCCACCCAGCCCAGTCAAGGCACCTCCCCTGGGCTGGAGCCTGAGGCCCCATCTTCCTGACCACGTGGAGTTTCTGGGCACAGTTGAGCCGGGCACCACAGATGGAGAGTCTGACCCGGAAAGTGCTGGGCTTAAACAAAAGCTGCAAACCCACCAGCCTGCCCGGGAAGCAGTAAGCTCCCTGTCCCTGGAGGTGTGCAAGGCAAGGCTACACGCCCACTTGTCAGGAAGGCCGTCTGGGGAGAGACCGGCCCAGTGGTCATCTCCCATAGCAAGGGTGGGTCGCTGCACCTATGGGGACTCCCTCTGGCCCACTCAAACCCAAACAGTGGGACTGGATGGCACAGCCTAGCATCAAGGAACCTAAAAGATTCACAGAATCTCTCAGAGCCAGGCCCATGGTGGGCACTGGGGCCTTGGGGACGGTCGATGAGAGGAGAGGTAACAGGAAGACAGAATAATGAAGATGTGCCATGTTGTTACAGCAAGTGTTACAGCAAGTGGTCCCGAGGACAAACCGAACAGCACACGGAGAGTCGGAGAATCAAAGTTTATCCGCCGGCGGGCTCAGAGGGGCCTCGCCACCAAATTCTGAGCCCCGTCTACCCGATTTTTCCCACTTTTATTAAGTTATGGTGATCTGGGGGGTAGGGTGTCAGGTGGTTAATGCCCGCCAGGTAATAGGTTAGTTGATGTGTCAGATAATAGATTTAGTGTTATGCTGATGCACCAGGTAGTAGATTAGTGTTATGCTGATGTGCCAGGTAATAGATTAGTTGATGGGCCAGGTAATAGGTTAGTATTATGCTGATGCGGGTCTTCCGTGAGGGGTGGGGGTCTCAGGTGGCTGATGTGCCAAGTAACAGATGGGGGTTTTCCTTATCAACATAGGCCTGGAAGAAGGTGCTTGGAAGGCAGAGGTCCTCTGGAAGGCTAGGCCCCCGGCGTGGCTCTGCCCCAAGGGCAGTGGGTGAGGGTATGCCGGGTGCAGCTGGTGCCAGAGGAGGGGCAGTCAGGCGGGAAGTACACAGGCTTTGAACACAAGGTTCAGGCTGGTGTCCCAGGCCAGTCTGGCCATGCCTGGCCGCTCCAAGCCTCAGTTCCTCATCTGTAAAATGGGGCCGATGAGGGTACCTGCCTGACAGGGCTGTGGTCAGGGTCAGCAGTGGCCGGATAAGAAAGCAAGTCTGTGTCCCTTTAGCTCCGCGGTCTCTGGATGCACTTGCCCCAGCACTGGCCCAGCGCAGCACAGGGACTCTCAGCCCACCCTCCTCTGGGACCCACCGTGTGCCCAGCTCTGGGAGAGCCGTTCCATCTGCAGCACATGCACTTTCCAGAGGAGGAAACAGCCCCAGGGAAGTTAAGCAGCTCACTCCAAGGCACACAGGGTGGGGACGTGGTCATCAGGACGTCCCCTGCTCCTTTGCTGGGCAGGAAGGACGGCCGTGTGGGCAGGAGGCAGAGGCTGGTGGCAGCTGGCCCAGGAGGGAAGCCAAGTCCCAGGTAGGAGGGCGTGAGGACTGAGAGGCAGACCCGAGCTGAGGCTGGCTCTGTGCGGGACACGGAGAGAACGGCAGGGCCTGGGCAAACAGCGGGCACCTGCCCCGTCTAGACGCGGGCTGCAGGTCAGCTCATGCAGGGCGATCATCACCACATCTCCAACATTTGAGGAGAAGCTAGAAATCCAAATTTCACACAAAGTCTTTGAATTCTTAAGGGTTCTGACTCAGTCTTTACTGGTGAGTGGCAATTGTCCAGCCTCTGTTGTCTGTCTGTGGAAACAAAGGGGGACTCACCCCCCAGCCCAGGGGGCAGCTATCAGGGAGGCCGGCAAGGAGGCAAGCAAGTGGCCCCGTCAAGGGCAAGAGGGCAGAGCAGGGCTTGGCGTGGGTGTGGCCCAGGGCCGTGGAGTCCCTGCTGGCCAGAGGGGAGGCAGAGGCTGTCTCGGCTGCTGGTGTCGGGATAAGGCGGGTCTCAGCTGCACCTCCTGAGCTGTGCTGGCTAGGTAGGCTGCCCTAGCGCCCCATCGAGCTGCATCTCAGTCTTGCACCTCCCTTTAGACTGACTCCATCACGGAGTTGCAGCCACGCTGTGGCCCCTCTGGTCGGCTGCCGCTCCATCCATCCAAGGCTGGCACCAAACTGAGCTCACAGTGGGTGCCCCAGCCTGTCTGCTACTTCCAGTGCCTTCCCTGTGCCTGAGCTGGTGACACCCAGCCAGAGGCGGCTTAGGGGACACAGGCTGACTCTCCAGCCCCATGCCCCATCCTCCCACACCCAGGGGCCATAAAGGCCCTTTACTCCCCTTCGCCAACTAGGAACAGTTCTTCCTGATACCTGACAGGGTAATCACGTCTCTCCCCACCAAATATCAGTAATGGGCAAATGTGTAATTTCGGCAGGTATTTTGGGATCACTTCAAAGGCATAGTCCTGTAAACACCACCTCTTCCAGCCAGGGTGTGTAATATGGACACGCGTGTAATTGCTTCCAGCACACACAGGCTACTCCCTGAGCGTGCCCTCTCCCGAAATAGGAACCAGCTGCTTTCATGGCCTCACAGCATTGCAGACCTGCAAGGGACCCAGGAGATTTGTTAGGCTAAGAGACACAAACTCAGATGCTCCCACAGAGCTGGCAGGTTACCTCACCTGGAGGCCGGGTGTGAGGCAGTGGGGAGGGGCAGAGCCTGTGGCTCTGGGGCAGGCATCACCCAGCAGGAACGTGGGCCCGGGACTGGGAGATCTCCCAAGCTTTAAAGAAAAGTCCGAACTCTGGATGTTTATGTAAAAGGTCACCATTTTTAAATGTTGTAACTAATTTGTGAGAACTGGTTCTCCACGGCCCCAGGAACAGAGAGGCAGAGTCACCGAGGCTGCAAATGGCAAAGGAGTTTATTTTCTAGCTTGAGCTAGGGTCCAAGTCCCAGAGCACCAACGCAGTGGCCTCCCTATGAACCAGGACCCCGCCCTGGGGTAAAGGTGAAGCTTTTATACTTTCTTTTGCACACGACACATCAGTGGCACACGACACGCAGGTTCCACATGACGCGTTGGGCACACCATCTCCCCTTCCCCCCTTAGTTCATTGGTTCCTTTGAAAGTGGTGGTTGGTTTTGACTCTTGATTGGTTGGCTCCAAGCCCCGGGATTTTCAATTTTCGCACCGGCGCCAGTTTTGGTCCGCGTTTCGGTTCCGGGGAAACTGAAACTTAGGCTTATTTTAGGAAGTTCAGCCTGTCATGGATTTACTCCTGCCCTGTTTTTTCATGCTGATTAGCTATATCTGACTAACAACTAAAAGCAAGCGCGGTAACAGAAGCAAATGGCATTAGTTAGAATCAAAGAGAATACATTTTTCTAATCTAAAACAGTTTCTGTTTCACACAAAACAAAGTACATTCTTCTACTATCAATTCCTGCCTTTCAATTCAGTTGGTTCGGGGTGGTGGGGTTTTTTTGTTTTTTGTTTTTTTAGCTGCACAGACCAAATAAAACCTGGCTCCAGAAAAGACATTGTCTGAGCCCAGCCCTGAGCAGCCCAGCGGGAGGCAGCCTGGAGCACATGACCTTGCTGCAGGCTCTTGGGACCCCACCAGCTAAAGCCACCGCAGCTTGCTGTGAGTGGGGGTGCAGAGGCTGACTGTAGATCCCACTCTGTAAAGTCCCTGGATCCCAGGAAGAGGTTCTCTGGGAGGAATTCTGTGCCACAGTCAGAGCATGAGCAGCGTCTGTGCTGGACCTAAGCACTGGGACCCTTTCTTCCCTTTCCCTGGAGCGAGGAATTCAAGTCTGAGAAATCGCTAAGCCCGGGACAGTCCTGCTGCAGCCCATGTGTGTACAAACAGCCTGGGCTGGAAATTGGAACCACATGGTGCTGCCTGCCCTGCAGGGACTGCCCAGCCCCCTTGCCCGCTGGCCAGCCCTGACAGGGGCCAGGGGCGCAGAGAACCTTCATACGGGAATGTGCCTCCCAGGCTGGGACCTCAGGCCCCAACAGCCTTGTAATTTGATGAATTGGCAACATCTGGGGCGTAATTACTGGGCCCTGGACTGATAATCCTGGTAAGCCCCTCATGCAGGGACCCCATCCTTGTGCACTATGAGGGCTCCACTCCCTGATGGGAGCCGTCAGCATTAATTACAAGCAGAAAGCTAGACAGTCACCCAGCGCTGGCTGATTGGAGCATTTACTCATGTCTGCATCTAAACATGCCAGTTTACTGATTTAATTCAGTTCAACAGAGGCTGGAGCTGATCCTAGGGTGGGCTGGGACACCATCAAGATGACTGCCACAGCTGGCAGGGAGGTGCAGGGCCAGCCTGGCCCCCCTGGCCGGGAGTCACGGGGTTGGCACAGGCTGTCACTGGCTGATGAGCACTGAGAAGCTCCAGGGATGGGGCCACCATATGCTGCACCCCAAACCTGCTTCACCAAGAAATATCCCCTCTTTGCCACACTTGCTAGCATTTCTCAGAAGCTGCCTCTCTGGGACCCCCGCTCAGGAAGCGCTCCACAGGGTGCGGGAGGGGAGGAGGCACCAACCCCAAGGTAACAGGTGGCAGCAAACAGCACAGCCCTGCGCCCGACTGCCAGCCCCTCCGAAGGCCACGCGAAGGTCACTTGCAGCACTGTCCCCCCAGGGCTGGTGCAGACCCCACTTCCGCATCGACTTGCTCATAGGGCCTCCCATCTTGGGTCGGTCTGGGAGAGGTAGGAACAAAGGAGAATGACCTGGGACTCAACTGAAACTCGTCATTTGAGAGGAGAACAGAATGACCTGCATTTTACAGTTGAGGAAACTAAGGCTCTGGAACTCCCGGGTCCCTGAGTGGGGCAAGGGACTGAGCCAGCTCCTAGGGTGGGGGGCGGGGGGTCTGCCCGGCTGGTGTCCCTGGCTGCTGGCCACCTGGCCTGCTACTCACATGCAGTCCAGGGCTTTGTTTGCTCCTCACACATCCTGAAACGTCCTGGAGCGCAACTGATCTCCACGGGGAAAGAGTGATTTAAAGCAGCACCGAGGCTTGTAAACAGCTGTGGGGTTCTGTGGAGGCAGAAGGTGTTGAAAACCTCTGGTGGGTTCCCTGGCTTTGATCAGGCAGGGGAGGGAGCTGGCAGGGATCGGGCGTCTCCAAGCCAGCACTGTGGCATCTTTGGAGCTGGGGCCCAGAGCATGGATTTGAACCCAGGCCTGCCTCTGTGAGCTGCAGGTGCGCCTGTCCGAGCCGCCATCCTTCCCACTCCTCCTGCAGCAGATGCAGCGAGAGGAGCAGGAGCAGGCAGCAGGTGACGGCAGCACGCTGTAGTCTGGGGCAGGCGAGGGCTGCCTGGAGAGGAGAGACCCCACCACACGCCAAGGGCAGGCCTCCACCCAGCGCGGGGCTCTGGCCTTCCAGACTTATCGGAACAGCTTGTCGCTGGCTTAGATGCTCGGCCTGGACTCTGCCCTGCCTGACGGGGCCCCCTGACCATGTCTCCCTGTGTTCGTTATTGGCTCCCTTCGGACCAGCCCGGCCCCTGCCGGAGGTGTGTGTCCTCCTCAAGCGCACCCAGAGCCAGGCTCAGCGCCCCCGTGGAAACTACCAATTTGTATTAATAACACCAATTTTGACTTATCCATGGTTTCACAAAAGTTACTCTAAAAAGTGAAAGATAATCACAAGCCAAAATGTGTGTGTGAAAGACTGAGGATGCACCTTCACAGTAAAAACAAAACAAGAATTGCCGAAGTGAAATGTCAGAGATATCGAACCTAGTACTTAAGGAAATCAGACATTTCATACTTAACACATTGACTGCCACACTAGAAAAAAAATTTTCTCGGGGCCACGGTGTTTTATTATGAAAATAGAATAAAAACTTAGAAAAGAAAATGATCCTTTCTAATTTAATGAAAAATGTATTATTTTTTATTGTTTTCTGTGTGTGAGTTGTATGCAACTTGAAAAATAGTTCACAGGGTGCCCATGGTGAAGAGACATGAGTTACATATGCTTCATGAGGCCCCAGGCTCAAAACTAGCCTGAGTTAAATACAACTTGCATGGCAGTTAATGTGTTAATAACCTAATATTAATAGATGATCCTCATGCCTCAGACCTCAGTTGCTTTGCTAAGACTCAGCCAGGCCCTGATCCCATTGAAGGGTGTTGGGGGCGGGGTGCCCACTCAGGCTGGCACTGTCTTCTTAGAGACCCAGAAAGCAGACTGCTGGCTCAGACAAGGCTTGAAGGAAAGAAGCCTGTTTCACAGGGTGTAACCCAGTGTTTTCAAACTTACTTGGCCACAGAACCCCTTTCTCCAGGCAAGTCTGTTGGCACCCTGCTGTACAGGGTGCTGTGGGGCACCAGTTTGGGAAAAGCAGTGCATAGGTAACTGTGGGCAGGCTCCATCCTCTGGAGGCTCAAAGCCTAGGGCTCCCAGCCCTGAGGGCAGGCCAGCCTCCCCAGAACAAAAGCAGAGATCAGAATCATGTCCCCAAGCCAAGAAAGTCCATCTGACTCCAAAGCCAGGCTGTTCCTTCTTCTGCCCGCCTCAAGGCCCCTCCTCGGTGGCTCCCAGGGACCACTCTCCACCCAGCAGCCTCTCCAAGTGTCAGTCACTTACCCAGACAGAGAACTCAGGGGTCTGGGGACCACTTTTTTGCCCAGGTGTCATCATGGCTGTGGGTCAGGTCCATCCCCCCAAGGCCGGCCCACGCCATCTGCTCTGTCAGTATTTACATAGAGCTCCGCCCGCCTGGTGTCAGCTCCCGCACCTGCTCCCAGGGAATTGGAACTGACTTTCCTTCAGCCCCATGGTGGCTGTTTCCAAGGGCACTGGGCATACTGCACCCTCTGCCTTCACTTGGAACCTACCAACTTTCTTTACTTTTTTAAAACTCTGAGTCCTGAAAGCCAAAAACTCTGGGATCCCCAATACAGGCAGAGCCCTTGGTGGGAAAATTGGTTTTCTGTCACTTATCGGGCTTCTCACACATCAGAAAGAGGCCTTGGGGACCAAGGTTGTACCATCAGTGACCCACCAGGGACACTTTTGGAGCTGGCAGAGGGCAGCATCCAGCCTGGGAGGCAGGAGGCCTGCGGTCAGGGCAGCCAGAGCCTGGCCACTGGGACACTTCCAGAGACAGTGCAGCATGGAGATGCGCCCTCATCCTGGGCTCTGTTCCGTGGACACTCCTGGAAGAGCTGAGCCCCTGCAGACATCCCTGCAACAGGGCTTGGGGACCCAGTGACGCACCTGCACAGGCCCAGCCTGGGAGGGGCCGAACCAGGATGCCTGCTCCGGGGAGAGCTGTGCCCAGGCCTGGGGCAGGGAGGCTGTGGCCACCAGGTCCAGGGAGTCTGGGTGTCGCCCTTCAGGGCTAAGGCTCCGCAGAGGCCCTCAAGCAGGAGGAGAGCAGTGCAGTCAGATTTGCATTCTAGAAAGTTCTTCAGGGCAGTGTGTGGGAGAGACCGGAGCTATCAGTCAGTCGAGGGAAGGCCATGGGCATGATGCCCCGGTGGTTTAGCTGCAGGGCCCACTTGATACGCCCACTCCTCCTGCCAGCTCCCGGTTGTCCTGATCCCAGGGTCCACATGACCCAGGCCTCCTGCCCTTGGCAACCCACTAACTCCCTTCCTGCATGTTGAGAAGGAAGAGCTTCATTTCGTTCTAAGCTGTGCCTTCTGTACCTTAATCTCTTTCTAGCTTTGCTTTGCATTGTGGTGTTTTTAAACCATGTAGATGTATGGGGTGGGATTTGCCGTGTGTTTGTCTCAGCTCAGCAGGACCCCCGGGTGCATGAGGGCCTGGGCACAGTCTGCAGGGATGGCCACACTAGAAAAGTTAGCCGGAGGCTGGGGGACAGTGGGGAAAGGGAGTTGGAGGGCAGAGAGGATGAAGACCTGCAGCCTCAGGCCTGGGCTTCAGCCCCTGCTTGCTACCAGCTGCATGGCCCTGCACAAGGTCTGCTCCTTGCTGCGCCTCCATTTCCTCCTCTAAGATGAAGACGCTATCCCCTACTTTATGGGGTTGCCCTGTGATTAAGACTGAGTATGGAGCCGGGTGTGGTGGCGCATGCCTGTAGTCCCAACTACTCAGGAGGCTGAGGCAGAAGGATCGCTTGAGCCCAGGAGTTTGAGGTTGCTGTGAGCTAGGCTGACGCCACAGCACTCTACTCAGGGCAACAGAGTGAGACGCTGTCTCAAAAAAAAAAAAAATTCATAATTTAAAAAAAAAAAAAAACTGAGTATGGGGGCCACGAAGAGCTCCCAGAAGAGACCCAGGATGGGGTCAGGGGGGAAGGGCATCCAGGGTGGGGACACCCAGCAGGACGTGGCCCTGAGGAGGCCATTGGAGCCCGAGCGTGTCAGGTGGACTGCGAGGGCAGGTGATCTTGTGCATGTGGGTCCTGGGAGCAGGACAGCAGGAGCTGGCGGGAAGAATCGGGCAGCTAGTGCAGCTCCTGGGGAGACTGATGGCAAGGGCTGGAGCTGCACCTGTGATGGGGGCCGAGGCCCCCACCAGGAGACTCCAGGGCCTGAAGCCCCAAGACTTTGGCCTGGCCCCACTCCCCTCTCCTGGGGCCAAACCTTCAGCCGACCATGCGGCTGATAGCCAAGAACACTTAGATACCAATTTTTAGAATTGCCCTGGTTTCCTCCCGCCAGCAAGGCCCTGGCCGCAAGTCTTCCACAGTGGCTGCTCTCGCGTCATCTGGGGAATTGGCAGGTTGGCTGTCGAGGCTCAGGGCAGTGTGGAGGCTGAGCCAGGGAAACCAGCGGTTTACCTCCTGACCGGGCAGGCAGGTCGCCAACTCCCAGCCACGTCCAGAGCTGTGGAAGGAGAGATTGCTCCGCTGGAGGCCAGGAAAGGATTCCTGGAGAAGAGTCAGCTCTCACAGGCAGAGACGGCAGGGAAGAGCATTCCAAGCCGAGGGAACAGCCCAAGCCAAGGCACGAGGGTGGGAAAGAAGCCAGAGAGCTCAGTGGGTGACAGGGATGCAGAGTGACCAAACAGCAGGAGCTGTCCCAGCCAGTGGAAGCCCAGAGGGGTGGGGACAAAGCCACATGAAGGGTGTGAGGGCAGCCATAGTCGGGGGGTGATGAGAGATGCTGCGGCCTGAGCTCCCTTCCTCCTCAGCCCCCTGCAGGGTCCCTCCTCCCACTTTGCCAGTTGTCTCTGCCTGCAAGGCCCTCCCTGCGCACTGTAGATCCAAATCCTCGAATGCTGCCAGCTCCAGGTAGCTCTGCCTAGTAGCCCAGTCCCCCAGGACGCACTGTCCCGGCTCCGAATGGGCAGAACCCTTTATCTGCCCTGCCTTCCCCCTTTCCACAGTGAATTATATGTATCTGCGCACACGTCACCTTTCTTGTGCTATTTCCCTGGGTTGACTTAGCACACATTTTCCGGGCACGCGCTCCATGCCAGGCCTCTTCCAAGCACTGGAGACACGGGATCAGACCCTTTCCTGACTGCCAAGGAAGGCTTGGTAGACCACACGCTGTTAATAATACATCATGCCATATGCAACAGTTAGAATATATGTCTGGGAACAGGGACAGATGGCCTGGCTCTGGGAAGTAGAGAAGCCTGGGGGGGCTTCGTGGAAGTGTTATAGCAGAGTTGACCGGGAATAGACCGAGATGCACACAGAAATATGGCAAAACAGGTCTATATACGCCGGTGGGCTCAGAGGGGGATTTTTCCTCCCAAATTCTAAGCCCCGAATAAAGAACGCAGCAGTCTTTTATACATTTTGCTTGGGGCACAGTTGGGGAAGTGGGGCATAGTTACAATGAGGTCATTCTTTAGCGGGGGCAGGGTCTGGAGCACCCTTAGTTCCAGGTACAGAGTTCCTGTGGAATGTCTTCCTGTCTTATCTCACCTTAGCAGGAGTTGTTGCAAGCGGTTTATAGCTGCTTAGGGAAGACAGTGGGGTAGAGCCCTGGCAGTGGAATTTTTCGCTACAGAAGAGGACGTAACTGAGCTGAAGTTGTACGAGGGAGGGGAAGGTGTGCCTGGTGGGTAGGCAGGGTGTGTTGAAAGTGGGGAGCTTCGTGCAGTGTTGCTGGGGTCAAGGGCCAAGTGTATGTGAGGATGAGGGAACAGTTGGGGGGAGGGGGACGGGGCTGGCAAAGACCAGGCTGGATTCCTCTCCACCCCCTCGCGACTGCGGGGCAGTGGCTGCCGGTCCTCTGCAGACTCCACGGAGGCCCTGGAGGTCCCTGCGGTTCCATGGCTCTCAGAGCCAGCCCTGGAGTCTCAGCCTTTACTTTGTCTGCAAAGCCCACAGCAATGCAGGAAGCTCAAAGCGCCTGCAAGACTCTTCCAGCTACAAGTGACAGAAACTCAATTCAAGCTGGCTTAAGGGAAAAAAAGAAGTATGTGCTCACAAACTGAAGTGTGCAGGAGTAGCTGCAGCTTCCAGCCCTCTGCCCTGCCTTTCTCTGTCTCTCAGCTCTGCCTTCCTCTCTGTTGGCTTTTTCTCAAGCCACGTGGGGGCCCTGGGAGATGCAGGCTGAGCCCCATCAGGAAAAAAGAGCCCTCCCTCCCCTAAAGCACCACCATTTGAAGTCCCAGGCCGGGCGCTCAGCTGGGGTCCCAGGCCCATCCCTGCCGCTGGCACCCTGGTGGAGGGAATGCGGTCACATGCCCACCCCCAGCAGCTGCCAGACACCATGGGTTGAGATGGGGGTGTCTTTAGAGAAGAACTGGGGCTCTGTTGTCAGAGGAGGGGGTTCTGGGCAGCAGATGCCTTCCCCCTACCCGGGCCCCAGGCCACATGGAATGTACCCAAACCACTGGGCTCAGGGCAGGCTTTGTTTTCTTGTCACTGACCTGGGTCTTAAGACACAGAGGAAGTGCTGTTCCCATGTGTAATCTTTTCTCTCTTTCTCTCTCATTTTGCAGGGACCCCTGGGTCTGGATGGCAAGCCCGTAAGTAATGACAAGGCAATTCTAGGTGGTCCTGGGATGGAACTGCCACTGTGGGGCTGAGTGACCATGGGGCACCAGAGGGAAGAGGCCACTGGGAACCCGGTTCAGCACAGAGAGAAGCTGTTGTCTTCAATTCCAGGTCCACCACCTGCTGACTGTGACACCCATGGGGGGGTGCCTCTCCACCTCCCAAGCCTGAAGTTCCTTGTCTGTGAAATTGGTGCATTAACCCCTCCCTGACAGGAATGTTTTAGGGTTACGGGGAACTGTGGGCAGCATAGTTGCTGGTGTTCAGTCAGCTCTCACAGTGTGTGAGCCCCTCCCAGCAGGCTCCAGGCACAGAGTGTCTCTGGATGTGTTCTCAAGACTTCCATGGTGGGCATTGGGCTGAGTTCTCAACGCCTGGGCCAGGGGCCCATAGTCCATGGGCATCCTCAGCAGATGAACAAAATGCACAGGGAGACAGCACAAGTAAATGAATAATTGGATGTGGACAGATGGATACACTGATGGCTGGGTGGATGGAGAGATGGATGGATGGATGGATAGGTGGGTGGTTAGATGAGTGGATGGATGGATGGAGGAGTGGATGGATGGGTAGATGGGTGGGTGGGTAGATGGGTGGATGGATGGATAGGTAGATGGGTGGGTGGGTGGTTAGATGAGTGGATGGATGGATGGACGAGTGGATGGATGGGTAGATGGGTGGGTGGGTAGATGGATGGGTGGATGGATGGATAGGTAGATGGGTGGGTGGGTGGATGGATGCATGGATAGGTAGATGGATGGGTAGATGGATAGATGGATGGGTGGATGAGTGGATGGATGAATGGATGGGTGGATAGGTGGATAGGTGGGTGGATAGACGAGTGGCTGAGTGAACAAACTGACAAATGGACAAAGAGATGGTGGGTGGATGAGTCGGTGGGTGGATGGATGGATGGATGGATAATTCTTCCAAGCAAGGACTGATGGATGGAGCCCAGACTCCAAAAGGCTACCACCATTAAAGGAAAGAACATTTCTGGAAACAGGATCTCTCTCTACTGCCTGACTTACAGATTCCAGACAGACAGCTTAGGGGCAATGGTCCCCTCTCCAGCAGCAGGCACAGGCAGGCGCTAAGCAGTGAGGGACTGTGATCTCTGGGAGGAGTGACTAGTGCATGTGCCCCTTTCCCTGCTGAGAAAATGCCAGTGGGCCCTTGCTGGTGCCTCAAATCCCTCACCTCCCTCGTGCTGAAGACTGAGCTGTGGCGCTTCCTTAGGGCCAGCAAGGGTAGCTCTCATTAAGAGCCAATGGCTTGTGTGCCATTTTCCACTCAGCTGCCCACAGCTCTGCTCAGCATCACAGGCCCTCGGAGCCGTGGGGAAGCCGGAAGGGGGGCCAGCCTCAGCCTCCTCTCTTAGGCCTGTTGTTTCTCCACTTTCCTTCTCCAGGGACTTCCAGGCCCTAAAGGGGAAAAGGTAAGTGAAGCTGGAGGCTGTCCATATGTGGGTAGCTGAGGAAGGATGCCAAAACCTGCCTCCGAACCCCAGTTCCAGAGTGTGACGTTGGGCATGTCACAGCCCCTTCTAGAGCCTCAGTTTCCCCGTCTATAAAGCAGGGCGAGCAGTGCCTGCCTCCTAAAATGGTTACAAGGCTTATATTTCACATGCCTGAGGGTTCAGTTTGAGTTCTCCTAGCACCAGAGCATAAATTACAAAACTCAGAGGCCTCCAGTCTGTCCCAAATGATGAGTTTCCAAAGCCATTAATCATGAAGAGGGGCACCAGGCGGGCCTGGGGGTTGAACAACCATGTTAACAGTATGCTCTGTGGGGAGGACACCGCAGGAACACTGGTGGCAGAGAGCTATCTTTGCAGCCCTGTATGAGGAAGGCTTCCCCAGCATTTGGCACTAAAAGTCACACACAACCCCGCTGGAGGGCAAGGGTCTCTGAGTGCCTTGGAAGGGAACAGGAGACCTGTGTGTCTCATGTGGGATCAGGAGAGGGAGTGGCCAGGACACACCGAGGTGTGCTTCCAGGGAAGGGCTGGACCACATCCACCCCGGCCTGGAATTTGGCAGTGGGGCAGTGGGTCCTTCTGTGAAGTGGCAGCTTAGGTTTAGAGAGGGGCTGGTTCCCATCCGCCATCAGGGCTGAGGATGCCGCGGGAAGGCATAGGATTTGGTGATGAGGGCCTCAGCTTTGCCTTCTGGCCCCATCACCAACTGTGTGGCCTTGTACAAGTTGCCTGGCTCTGTGAGCCTCGGTTTCCCCATCTGTGAATTAAAGCCAACCTCACAGAGCCATGGGGAGGACTGCATGAGGTCACGATCTGAATGTTCATCGATAATGAGAGACTAGCACATTGATAGGTGTCATGATTACCCTCCGGAGACATCCCGCTGGCTCTGACTGATGCCACCAAAGCACAGAAATGATTCAAGCAGGGGCTTTGAAGCCAGAGAGGGACCAGTGTCTTGGTATCTACTGCTGCATAATGACTGCCCCACAGCTTCCTAGCATGAAACAGTCATTGTCATCCCTCCCAGAGGACGGGTGGGAGCAGCTGCCTCTGCTCCCCGATGCCTGGGGCTGGCTATAGATAAGGGAACACCTGGTCGCAAGCCCTGTATCTGCTGGCTGTGTGGCCTTGGGCGGGTTACTGGCCTCTCCGCATCTCGGTTTCCAAACTGGAAAGGAGATAACAGTAGAGCCTACCTGTTGTTTTTGTCAGGATTAAGTCAGACCACGAATGTGGAGCACTAGGCAGAGCGACCGCTCTGTAGGAAATGTGAAGAAATAACAAAAGCAGTGGTGATATATCTCCCTGTCTTTTGTTCCTAGGGTGTACCAGGAGACTTTGGCCCCCGGGTAAGAACTGAGCGCAACCTCCTTCACTCGCTCACACCACAGGTTTTCTGTAATAACAACACCTGCCATTCCCTCTGGGTCCCAACTCTCCAGAGCTCCCATCACAGAAGCACGGGAGGCAGCCTCTCATTCCCACCCATGGCCACTGCGGGGGAGCCCCCAGGGACCCTCTGCACAGAGGAAGAGTGTCTGGCAGATGTCCAGGTCCCAAGCTTATCACTTAGATGCTGGACAGTGGGGCTGGCACTGTCCCAGATCCAGAACTGACTGTCCTGAGGGCAGGCAGCAGCCCAGGAAGAGGGGAGGCTCCAGGACCAGCAGACCTGAGCCCAAAGCTCAGCTCTGCCACTTACCAGCCAAGCAACCTTGAACAAGTCACTTTCCCCTCTGAGACTCTGTTTCTACAACTGTGCATGGGGGTGACAGCCCCACCCCAGGCGGTTGTTGTGAAGATTCATTGCTTCACACAAGCCAGTGCCCTGCACCCTGCATGGGGACAGCAGATCGGTCCCCCAACCAACCTGCCTCCCAGTGTCCCCTGCACCCAGGAACTCAGAAGTGCCTGGCACTGAGCCTGGGGTCTCCTAAACAGAAGCTGAAGCTGAGTAGAGCCCCCATGTTGGGGTAGGCCTCCTGAGGTGGCCGTGCAAAGCAGGTCTTGGCAGAGGGTCACTTGAGTGGCTGGCCGCAGATGGGTGCCCGTGCCATTTCCGGCACAGCCCAGGCAGGAGGCTACAGGAGCACTGACCACGGAGGTGGAGAGGTGGGCATCAGCTGCCCAGAGATGAGCCAGAAAGCGGCGTACGCCTGGCTGTTTTTAAGCAGGTTGTGGGGTGGAAACTATAGCCCGTGGGCGGGTCACCTGTGGCGAGCACCTGCAGGGCTGGAGGTGGAAGTGGGTGGAAATGAGAGAGCTACTGGTCCCAGAAGAGGGCGCTAGTACAGGGGCGGGGAAGGAAGTGGAGGCGCCTGGAGCTTCGTGGTCGGGCCGGGCTGGGTCCCTGCCCGCGCTCCCGTGGCCCTGAGCAGGGAGGGCGCTAGCCTGGCCGAGCCCCCGTGCAGAGCCGCCCCTGCTGGGCTCTGAGGCCACTTAAAGCCAGTGAGGTTGCTCTGAAGTCAAAGAAAGGGCGCTCACGCTGAGTTTTGGCTGCTGAGAAAAATCCTTTCGCTTGCTGTCAGTGGATGTACGGATGCTGCTCTTCCAAACAGGGATGTCCTTCCCCACACCCAGGGCCACAGAAGGGCAGGTTTCCGCCCAAGCCCCTCCCCCTCCCCCTGTCGTCCCAATGTTCCAAGCACCGGGAGACAACTCCCCCCGCCCCCCGCAAAAAAAAGAACAGTTTAGTGGCTTAAAACTACAGTGTGTCCTTTTCTCACGGGGTCCCTGGGCCGGCCAGGGTCTCTCTGGTGGTCTCAGGCACCGGCAGCCGGCTTAGGCAACTCGGCTCTGCCACCGGGGCCCCTGTGGATCCCGCGCCTCCCCACGTGGCGGCTGGGGCCCGAGGGGCTTCCGGAGGGCAGCATTCCGAGAGGCAGGAGGCCGGCACTGCCAGGGGCCTGTTGAGAGCTATACCCAGAATGAAGACAGCATTATTTCCCCCGTATTTCATTGGTACAGTCATGGGCCATCCCAAATCAAGGGGGAGAAATAATACCCCCACCCCACCCCTCCCCCACACACCTCCTCTCCAGGGAGAGAGAGCTGCAAGGTCACCCTGCAGGAGACCTTGTGGGACAGGAGCTGGTGCAGGGACCTCTCTGGAGTAGGTGTCTGTGCACCCAATCACCAAACTGCCTTTCTCTGGGCTGGGTTTAGTGGCTTTGCCTCCAGATGTCAAAAGCCTTGTGGTTTTTGAAATCACTCTCCTGCCTTTCTGACCATGCAATCTGTTTGCTGACTAGATGGTTTTCCCACGGCTCCATCCAGGCTTTGTAAATAGAGACCGTCATGCATACAGTCTCCACATCCTCAAGGTAGACTGGCCGAGTGGGGGTCTGGGCCCACTGCTTTGCTGTGCTCCCTGGACTCACTCCACATTCCCAGGGCGAGACCTCAGCCATCCAATCGGAGGGAGGAGGGCGCCTGGGGAAGAACCTAACAACATCTCTGCTACAACCGGGTCAAGTGTCTAATCCATTTTCTGCCTCATTAGTACAGGCCAGACAGTGGTTCTCAGGCTGAGACCCCTGAGCTGCGAAAGGACCAGCGGAGGGGTGAGGGGGTGTCTCCAGATCTTCCCAATGCAGCACAAGACAAACAGGAATTATCTGCCACCATCGCCACCCGCAGCTGGTGACCCAGCTGTCAGTTTTCTTTCCTTCTAGCTGGAGTTATAACCTTTTGGTTGGTCCCTGGCTATGCCAGACTGGTCAGAAGATCTGCATGGTGGACACTGAGAGCTTCCATTGATTTTTTTGTTGAGAAAACAAATTAATTTACGTGTTAAGTGCAGTTTGCTAGAGAGACGAGCTCTTTCAGATCATGGCAACCACGGATGAAGAAAAGTCTCTAAAAGGGACCATCTTCCTTGACGGTCGGAGAAGGCTCTGTAACCTTGGGTAAACATTTACCCTCTCTGACCCCCCCCAACCAGACAGTAACAGTGCTCTGGCCAACTCGTCACGCACATGCAGATGGAATAAGACAGTAGAATAAGACAGTCTTCACGACGTCCTCACTTGCTCAGTGCTAGGTCCACAAAAGGTTTCTTCCTTTTTTCATTACAAGAAGTTTGGGAGCTACTGGCACCATGGCCTTGGCGTGCCCCATTCCTGTGCCCTGTGCTGATACTGGGCAGGCCCTGCTAGGGAAGGAGGAAGGTGCCAGTCACACTGTGGGCTTTTCTCCTTGAAGGTTAGGCCAAGAAGTGAGGGCTCTGGCTGCCTGAGGTCTGACCCGGTACTAACATCAAGTCAGAAAGTTGGGGACTTAGTGTTGCATGAGCCTGTGTGATCCTTCGTCACCTTTCTTTGTAACTTTCAATGTGAGATAATTGTAGATTCACCTGCATTGGTAACATGTAACGCCCCACATGCTTTCATCCTGCTTCCCCAGAGATGACATCTTGCATCACTGTAGTTCGATCCCACCAACCTTATTCAGATTTCCCCAGTTTTACATACACTCATTTGTGTGTGTGTTTAGCTTTATGCAATTTTATCACAGTTGTAGATTCTTTTAGCCACCACAAAGAAATCTAAAAATCACATCTGTCCCTCTCATTCCAAATTCCTGGCAACTATTAATTTGTTCTCTGCTGGGCGCGGTGGCTCACGCCTGTCATCCTAGCACTCTGGGAGGCCGAGGGGGGAGGATGGCTTGAGCTCAGGAGTTTGAGACCAGCCTGAGCAAGAGCAAGACCCCGTCTCTACTAAAAATAGAAAAAATTAGCTGGGCATCGTGGAGCACTCCTGTAGTCCCAGCTACTCGGGAGGCTGAGGCGGGAGGATCGCTTGAGCCCAGGAGTTTGAGGTTGCTGTGAGCTAGGCTGACGTCACGGCACTCTAGCCCAGGTGACAGAGCAAAACTCTGTCTCAAAAAAAAAAAATTATTCTCCACGTCTGTAACTTTGCCATTTCAAGAGTGCTGCGTAGACGCAGTCGTACCGCACTGACCTTTTGAGATGGGCTTTCTTCACTCAGCATGATTCCCTTGAGATGCATCCAAGTTGTTGCCGGGTGTCAGTGGCTTGTTCCTTTTCCATCTGTTGCTGAGTAGTGTTCCATGATGCGGATGCACCACAGCCTATTAACCGCTTACCCACTGAAAGACACTGGAGTTTCCAGTTCAGAGCTGTTACTAACAAAGAGCTATGAACATACATGTACAGGTTTTTGTATGAACCTAACTTTTCATTTCTCTGGAATAAATGCCCAAGAGTGTACTTCCATCACTTTTAATGAAGCAGACGTCGACCAGTTGAGGTCTTTCAGGAGACACTCAGTCCCCTTTCTGGAAAGCAGGGGGCCGGGTGGGCGCGCGTGCCTTTTCCCACAGCCAGCATGCCTTCGCGCTCACCCGAACACCATATCTGGGCTTCAGGGGCTGGAGAGCCGGCAAGTTCCTTGGAGTGTAAAAGGTCCTGTTGGGCCTCTTACACCAAGGTATGGAGACCTGTCCCTTCATGTAGCTGCCAAAAAATGGCAAGAGGCCCAGTAACAAAGCCCTTCCCTTTGAGCCCAGCCCAGGTCTGGGAAAGGAGCCGGTTGAGGGGCTCCCCGGCTGCAGGAGCCTCTCTGGGGGCTGGAGCCCTCCCCCCCCCCCAGAGTCATGCCAAGCCCCATCTTTTTCAGGGAGACCAAGGGCAAGATGGAGCTGCTGGACCTCCAGGGCCCCCTGGACCCCCTGGGGCCCGGGGCCCTCCTGGTGACACTGGGAAAGATGGCCCCCGGGGAGCACAAGGCCCAGTGGTAAGAGGGGGCAGGGGGCTGGCCCACCAAGGACCTGTCCTGTACTGACCAAGACCCCAAGACATCATCCCAGAGCTGACCCCAACTCCAGCCCTATCCCTAGTGCAGACCCAGCACAATCCTAACCCCAGTCCAGGCACCAAACCTGGGCCCAACCTTAACTCCAACCCAGCCCCAGCCCCAGCCTCAACTCCAGTTCAGATCCTGTCCCTGACCCAGACTTAAACCCATCCCTAGCTCCAGCCCAGACACCCAGTCAGACCTTAAATGTACTACTAATGGGGTCCCTATCCCCAGTCAAGACCTTGGCCCCAAATTCATTCCCAAATCCTGACCCACACCCCCAATTCAGACAATTAACCAGCCCCCAACCCTGCCCTGACCCCTGTAGACTGTGACCCTGACTCCAAACTGAGCTCTAACCCCAAATAGACCAGAGAGCTAACCCTGCCCTTGGTTGCCGCTTCAGTCCCCATCCTGACAGCCAGACCCTAAGGCCCTGCGTGGCCCTCTCTCTCTCTGCTGGTCTTTAGCAACCCTCTTCCTCTCTCTGCCCTCTATGGTCCCCGCTGGTGCTAATGAGTCCTCTGAGTTATCCTGGGGCCCTAACCCAATCCTGGGGGCCAGACCACACTCTGCCACCCTCTCCCTACCCCAGGGACGCCAGCCTGCCCTCCCTGCGTTGTGGAGCCCACACCCCCACCAAACAGGCAGCCACTCTGTGGCTCATCTTTGTCATGCGGCCTGAGTCTGGCTTTGTCATCTGTGAGTGGGGTGGGCAGTGCCGCTCCTCAGGGTTTGGGGAGGATGACACACGATAATGTACTCAGAGCCCCAGCCGGGGTCTGGCATGAGGTTTGGGCTCAGTCAAACGTGACATCCTGCACCCCTCATTGCTATCCTCTCAGGGCCCCAGAGGAGAGCCTGGACAAGACGGCGAGATGGTCAGTATCCAGGGCCTTTCAGAGCTGGGCTGACGGGACTGCGGTTCCCAGCCCCGGAAACCCCTTTCCCACACACACTGACACCAGGATTGTGCATGTGCGTGTGTGTGTGTGTGTGCATGTGTGAGTACATTCGGACACACGCCTGTGCACACTTGTGCTCCTGCCTCTGGATGGCTGAGGTGCCAGCCCAGGCAGAGTCCGAATAGCCCCACATTCCTGTCGGGGACCTGCAGTCCACCCATCACCACCGAGCCCTCGTGCAGAAGCCGTCCAAGGCACGCGGAGTCGGGCCCGGAGTGGGCAGCACAGTCCCAGTGTTAGCGACAGCCCTGCCTCCTGCTCCGTGGGACTTGGTGTGAGGAAGACAGGAGCAGGAGTGGCCTCCGGTGTGTTATCTGACACCTTCCCTTCTCCTGTTCCAGGGCCCCAAGGGACCCCCAGGGCCCAAGGTGAGTGTGCCTCACTCCCCGACCCCCAGCCTGTGGGGTGGGCTCCTGCAGCAACACCTCCCCCAACATGAAAGCCCAGACAGTAGGGCCAGGAAACCAAATTCTATGACTACAGGCAAGTTACTGCGTGTCTCTGGGCCTCAGCTTACTCATCTATTAAATGGGGCATAATAAACCTTTCCTGCCTTCACACTAAGTTGTGAGGATTGAAACAAAAAACATGTTAGCTTTTTGGTTTTGAATAGACTTTATTTTTAGAACAGGTTTTTGTTTCGGTTTTTTGAGAGGTTATTTTTGTTTTTGTTTTGTTTTGAGAAGGATCTCATTCTGTTGCCCAGGCTGGAGTGCAGTGGCATCATCATAGCTCACTGCAGCCTTGAACTCCCTGGGCTCAAACGAACCTCCTGCCTCAGGCTCCCAAGTAGCCAGGACTACAGGCGTGCGCCACCACACCCAGCTAATTTTTAAAGTTTTTGTAGAGACAGGGTCTCTCTGTGGTGCCCAGGCTGGTCTCAAACTCCTGGCCTCAAGTGATCCTCCTGCTTCGGCCTCCCAAAGTGCTGGGATCACAGGCATGAGTCACCTTGCCCGGCCTAGAACAGTTTTGATTCACCACAAAATTGAGTGGGAAGTACAGAGAGTTCCCGTATCGCCCCTGTCCCCACACGTGCACAGCCTCCCCAACATTCGTTACAGCTGAGGAGCCTGTGCTGCCACATCGTCACCCAAGGGCCACAGCTCACACCAAGGTCTTTCTGGCGCTGTGCGTTCCAAGAGTTTGGACAAACATATCACCGTGTTGACAAGTACCCACTGTTGCAGTGTCACGGAGTCTTGTCACTGCCCTGCTCTCTATGCCCCACCGCTTCCTCCCTTTTCTCCCCCAGCCCTGGCAGCCTCTGGCCTTTCCGCCGTCTCCGTGTTGCGCGGTCGCAGTCGTGCTGGGCACCGCCTTTTCAGACAGGCTTCTTCCGCCTAGTAACGCGCACTCGCCTTCCTCCACGTCTTTCATGGCTCGACAGCTCGTTTCTTTTCAGAGCCGAATCGTGTTCCACTGTCTGGATGGTCCACAGTGTGTTTATCCACTCACCGGCGGGTGATCCTCTTGTTTGCTTCCAAGTTTTGGCGATTATGAAAAAAGCTATCAACATCCACGTGCGGGATTTTGTGTGGACATACGTTTCCCACCACATTAGCTCCTGACGCCCTCTCCGGATGTCAGCCCTCTCCCTTCCCCCCTCCTCCGCAGCGCCTGGGTGGAAAGCACGGTCCTCCCTGCCTGGGGAGGAGAGATGGAAAAGAGCTCCCTCAGTGCGCGCCTGCTGCGTGCCAGGGCTCACAATGCGCTCTCTGGTGTCCTCACAGCACCCTCTGAGGCTGGAGGGCCACCTCCCCACTGTCAGGAGCAGTGACTTGTCTGGGGTCATTGAGCTTGGGAGTGACTGGCTCAGGAGTGGAATCCAAGACTGTCAGCCCACTGCCCGTGAGCACCTCTCTGAGGGCTCCAGGGGTCTCTGGGCTGGCCCTGGGCAGGGCCATTGTGCCACTTCTACCAGAGGGACAAGAGGCCTGTGTGTGTCCAGGCCACGCCTATGGCTCTGACCTCTCTCTTGCGCCCCCTCTTGCCTCCCCCTCAGGGCGAGCCCGGTGTACCTGGGAAGAAGGTGAGGGGCCCAAGGAGGAGGTAGCTGGGGATCAGGGGGTGGGGTGGGGATGGGAGCCCCCAACAGGGCAGGCGGCCTTCCGTCCACCAGACCAGACCCTCCCAGTGGGTGACTGCCCCAGCCTAGGTCTCAGTGAAGCCAGAATCTCACTCATTCTTCCCCTTCCTCAAACACATCAAATTCATGCCCACTTCAGGGCCTGGGAAAGTGGTTCCCAAGTGTGGTCCTGGCACCAGCAGAATCAGCGTCACCTGGGGCTTGTTAGGAATGCAGATTCCAGGGCCACCCAGACCCAGACACTCTGAGGCTGAGCCCAGGTCTGTTTAACCAGCCCTTGGGTGACACTGATGTGAGCTCAAGCCTGGGAACCACTGAACAAGAATGATCTTCCCCGAGTCCCTCTCTGTCATGCCATCCTCTTCTGCTCTCTTCCCAACACCCCACTCCTTGACACTGTGCCTGCATTTGTTCATCTCTTCTCCCCCCGCCACCTCTGACTGTCTGAGGAGGGTCTGGTCTGCGGGGCCTGCAGGGGTGCTCACAAAATACTTGTTGAATGAATGAATGAATTCACTGTCACTCAGCTGCCCTTCCATTCTTTCTGCCAGTTCCTGCTGGGCTTGCTCTGGGCTGGTGCTGGGCTGGTGGGGACAGGGGACAGAGATGGATCTGACCTCCCCCACCCTCGAGGGGCAAGGCGAGGAACTGCCCCACCCAGTGTGCTCGGTGCTGGGGCCAGGAGGGGCTGGTGTGCTGTTCCAGAGGGGGGAGGGCCGGCTGGTGGGCCGCGCGTCCGGCCAGCGAGCTCCAGCTGCTCTCTCCTCAGGGGGATGATGGGACGCTAAGCCGGCCAGGGCTCCCTGGACCCCCCGGGCCCAAGGTGGGTGTCTGCCCTTCCCTCAGCAGTCCCTTGCCTACCACCTCCCCGGTTTTTGTCTGCCTGGTGAAGCCCCATCCTGGCCCCTTCACCGGCATGGGCTACTACCCAGGGCCACCAGCGCAAGGCCGTGGAGGGCCCTGGGCCCCTCTTGCCAACGGGCCTGGCCCCTCGTCTAGGCCATTTCCCTCCCCTCACTCCCCCAAGCCCTCTTGGTTCCCATCTCGGGGGACCCCACTCTGCACCCTGTCTCCAAGCCAGGAATTGGGGGTCATCCTCAAGCTTTCCTCCTCCAGTCCCCCACAACAGCCCCAAATCCTGGCCAGCCGGCCTCCAATTGTCTCGTGAGCCCTGAGCTGCCCCAGTGTGTGCCAAGGTCCAGACCGGCAAGTGGCGGCTGTGGTCCTGTGCCCCCTGAGCCGGGGAGAGCCCTGGGGCGGGCGGGCTCAGGCACCAGGCCCCACAGCCCTGGCACCCACTGGCTTGCCCCCAACCCTGCACTCGCTCTCACTGCGAATGTTCCATTTCAGGGCGAGCCAGGGAGCGTGGGACCCCGAGGAGAGAACGGCGTGGATGGTGCCCCAGGCCCGAAGGTGACTGTGCAGCACACTGCCCCGGCACCGCAGGCCCCTTCGCACTCTCACCCCGTCGGGAGGGCCCCTGTGGCTTCACCTCTAATTTGCCCTTTGGAGGAGGGCCTGGGGCCAGGGGTCTCCTTGGACTTGCAGTGAGAGGCTGGCCTGAGAGTGGGTGGCAGTACACATGAGTGAGTGACAAGGCCTCCGCCGGGGCCCAGCTTTGTGGCCAGCTTCCCACATAGCCTCGGACTCCCAGGCCTCGGTGTCCCGTCTCTATTCAAGCGGGGGTCAGAGGAGGGTCCTGGCCCTGGAGTGCCACTCTCATATATTAGGCCATTAGGGCTCCAGCCTTGTGGGAAAAGGGGCCTGCAGGCGGGGCAGGGGTGGGGGTCCTCGGGCTTCGCATCTGCACCCCTGCTGCCACCATGTGTCTCCACAGGGGGAGCCCGGCCACCGAGGCATGGATGGAGCTGCGGGGCCCCGGGTGAGCAGCTGCCCTCAGCCAGGCCACACTGATGGAATCCAAGGGTCATGGCCCTGTCCCCACAGAGAGCCCAGAGAAACAGTGAAGCTACAGGAACTAGGAGTCTTTTTAAATTTTTAAAATAATTTATTAGTGATTTTTTTAAATTTCATAATACTTGCTTTTGGTAAAATGCTCAAATGTGAATATATAAAAATAAGAGTCCCAACTTCTTATTAAATAAGAGCTCTCTCCTCTGCAGGTGAGTGCATGCCAACCCTTTTCTTTGCACACTCAAACGCAGGGCTGTGGTCTGTCGCATGGCATGACCCTGCCCACAGTGGGCTGGGCCTTGCCTTTTCCTGCCCCACATGGAAGTTCCTCCCTGGCACCAGGAGCACAGCCACCCCAGCCAGCCCTGGATCCTCTGTGACCAGCCCCTATCAACACGCTTTATGTTGACAGCTGGGACCCCGTCCTCAGCTCTGTCACCAGAATGGCTTCTTCCTCCAAAAAGTGGATCTGAGCCCCCAGCTTGGCTGTGTGGGTGGCCGGGGACTGGATTAGGCAGTGGACATGGAGCCTCGACCATGGAGCCGCTCGCAAAGGAGGCCCAGGCCCGAGTCTCTCTGCCCTTCGCAAGGGGCCAGCTCTGGGCCTGAACCAAAGCGCTTACCACCCTCACTGTCCTCCTGGCAGCCGCCAGCCTGGGCAGGGAAGCGAGATTCAGAAGGGAAGGGCCAGGCCAGTGGCAGTGCATTCATGGTGGGTGTGTGGGCATGTTTGTCAACACTTAAAAATCTGAAGAATTTCACGTCAAAATCAGGCATTCCATTTTCCCTTGAGAACTCAGGGGTCAGGCCTCAGCGTGCTTGAATGCCTGCATTAAGGCCTATCACGGCCACCCTCAGCTCAGACCAGGCAGGGCATGTTCCTCAGTCTCCCCTCCCACCTGCCCCTACCCTCACGTGCTGGGGTCCCTCCAGCTGGCATCTGAGAACTAGCGCACACTAAGCACGCGTGTGGGCCCGGGTGACACGGCTCTTCCATTCACCTCCTCTCTGGCTGTGATGCAGAGACAGCTACTGCTTCACCCACCCACATAGTTCTGCCCTGAAATTCTCATGCTTCTTCCTGCCGCAGGGTCCCCCAGGCCTCAAGGGCGAGCAAGGAGACACAGTGGTGATTGACTACGATGGCCGGATCCTGGATGCCTTCAAGGTAGTGTTCCCAGGAAGCACCCTAGATGTTCATTTTCTTAAAGAATAATCGCTCGTTTTGTGTATTAATCCTGCACTTCTTTACACAAGGGACCAGGGGTAGCTTAGCAAAAAGACCCCAACTTGGCCACACATGGTGGCTCACGCCTATAATTCCAGCACTTTGAGAGGCCAAGGCAGGAGGATCGCTTGAGCCCAGGAGTTTGAGGTTGTGGTGTGCTATGATTGTGCCACTGCACTCTAGCCTGTGCAACAGAGCAAGACCCTGTCTCAAAAAAAAAAGCCCCAACTTCATTAGGTGTCTGATATGGAAATCAGTGCTGTGTTGAGACCCGCATGATGCTGAGAGACCTGCTGTGAATGTGGCTCATGTGGCCCTGAGCTCCCCAGCAGCCAAGGCAAAAAGGGAAGCTCCCCACTCAAGGGCAGGTGGCAGAGCACTTCCTGTTGTCTAGTCCCAACACTGTCTCCCAGGGCCTCCCCCAGGATCACTGGCTGGAGGGCTAGGACTTCTAATGACTGCTGTGGGGGAGGATGAGAGTGGCAAGGCCTGGCCCAGAAACCTCAGGACATGTGTGGCCTCTGAGCCCTGCTCAGTCACTGGCAACCTTGGGACCCACGACCAGTGGAGAAAGAGGTTAGGTGCCAGCCACTCTCAGGTACCCCAGAAGGTTCCCATGAAGTCGGGGAGGGGTGGTCATCGGAGACCAGACTGGGCATTGGCACCTGATCCCAGCACAGCTTCAATTCCAGCTATCTCCCACAGGCCTCAGAGAAGTACAAGCTGACGGTAACTGTGGCCCACCCCGGGCTGGCATGGTTTGTGGTGTGGTGTGATGTGGCCCCAGGGCATACACGTGCATGGTGTGTCCCAGCCGGCAAGCCACGCGGGAGAAGCTCTGCGAGTGCAGGGAGTCCAGAGAGGACTGTGGATGCCAGGCTGGATGATGACTCGATTTGACGGGCAGTGCACAGCCATAGTCAGTTCTCCGAGCAGGACAGGAGCTTGGGAATGGGGGCAGACCTAGAAAGGCTAAAAACCCCACACTCTACCCATGAGACTGAGGAACTCCCCAGGACCAGCAGATAGCAGGCAACGGAGCTAGATGGTCAGAGAGCTCACAGGACAGGCAGAGAAGGCAGTGTGAGGCTACTATTGGGGATGCAATTTTGGCCCAGCCTTGAATACCAGCAGAGGATTTTAGCTTGCTTCCAGAGGCAATAGGGAGCCATTGCAGGGTCTTGAGCAGGGGAGTGCTGTGAAGAAATCTATACTTGGGGCAGCCTGGCTCTGAGGGTGGAGGGACTCAGGGCCCTCTGTGGGGGCGGACACCGTGCTCTCTTGTCCATTGCTGGGTGCTGCTCCCTGGCCTTCCCCAAGACTTGGGGGCCAGATCCAGCCATGTGCAGTGTGGCCTGACCTGACTGGGGGAGAAGCGGGCTCCAAGGTCCCTTGACCCTGCTGTAGCTCCTCTGAACAGGGACTTGGCCCACAGTGGGGGGCTGGGCGGGCAGTGATGGGAGAACCTGCCTAACCACTGACTGGCTTGCCTTTCACACACAGGGTCCTCCTGGGCCACAGGGGCCCCCAGGGCCACCGGGGATCCCTGGAGCCAAGGTCAGTGCAGGTGCAGCTATGTGGTCCCCAAGCCTTGTCTCTAGGGCCCGCCTCCCCCTCCTCCCTGCATGCGCCCTTCCGCTGCCCCCTGGGCTCCTGGCCTGGCTCCTGGGGCTCAGAGAAAGGGGCCCCGCTCCTTCCTAACCAAGCCAGGAGCCTTCGTCCTGGGCCCTGCCTACTCTGGGAGGCTTCCCTGGCAACCTCGTTCACATGTTTAAACTGAAAAATCAGCCCTTCGTGACATCACAGCAGTCCCCAGATGTGCATAGCCAGTCCTGCGGCTGGTGCCCTTTGGTTTATAGCCTGCCGTTTGTGCCAGGAGAAAGAGCCTAAGACTCTGAAGTCAGGCACGTCTGGTCCTGGCACTGCTGCTCCTGGGCTCAGCGGCCTGGAGCAAGCCACTTAACCCTCCAAGCCTCAGCCTCCAATCTGTGCCATGCCAGCTACAGATCCCAGCCACGGGCTACATCTGCCCATCAGGGGCCACGGAAATGAAAGGGACGAGGTGGTGGACACCTTCCTGGAGGTCCAACTGCAGGGACCCCACCCAGGCGTGCTGCAGGTCAGGAGGCAGCCTGGCCCAGCCCTCAGGCTACCAATCCCTCTCTGGCCAGGGAGGCACAACCCCTCTTACTGTCTGTTTCCTTCCAGGGCGAGCTTGGACTGCCCGGTGCCCCAGGAATCGATGGAGAGAAGGTCTCTGGGCCCTTCATTTCCTTGATGATGCTGGTGCCTGCTGTTGGGCTCTGTGTGTATGTGTGTGTGTGTTTGTGCGCTCATGCACTTGTGCGGTCAGAGTTAGAGAGAAACCACTGTGTGGGAGAGGCCACGGGATATGGTGGCAAAAGGTGTGGACTCCGGAGCCAGGCTGCCTGGTGCAGGTCCTGGTCTGCCTCCAGGCCTTGGACAGGTCGCTCACTCTAAGGCAGGTTCCTCGTCCGCAGCTGAGAGGTGCTGGGGCTGTCATTAGAGTTGAATAACCGTGTATGTAAAATGCTTAGAGCAGTGCCTGCCACAGGGTAGCGAAGAGTCCACAAATGTCAGCTACTAGCATTACTGTCATTGTTGGTATTACTGTAACTACACATGGGTGTGCACACATGTAATCCTGCACAGACATGAGGATATCCGTGGGGGTCACTTGCTATTCGAGGGTGTGTCTTTCCTGGGTCCCCAGTGTGTGGCACACCTTGGATGTTACATGATTGGCTGAGTGGAGGGGTGCAGTGGCTGGAAGGGTATGTGGGATTGGCAGTGCCCACCACAGGCTCCTGAGCTGTGAGCACAGAGTTGACCCCGCAACTGCCCCCCAAGTGACAGCCTCAGGCCCACGTGCCCCGCCCCAAGTGCCTGCACCCCAGCCTGCAGTGAGGTCGGAGTGGGGTGTCCCCTCCCTGTCTCCATCCAGATACCCCCCAACATTCTGCTGAGGCTCCCAGCCACCTGGGCTGGAGGTAGGGACCCACAAAGAGGAAGCGGGGGTCTGGCCTAGACTAAGCTCTGGGGACCTACCCGGGGTGGGAAAAGAAGATGCCTGCCGAGCCCCACTAATCCCTTGTTCTTGTGGCTTTCAGGGTCCCAGAGGACCAAAAGGAGACCCAGGGGAGCCCGGGCCTACTGGACTCAAAGGGGAAGCAGGCGAGATGGGCTTGTCCGGCCTCCCGGTATGTGTGTGGCTGGGCTGGGCCACACGTTGTGGCCAGTCCCGAGGAGAATGTGTGCCCACCACAGGTGGCTGCCGCTGCCTCGGCACCCAGCCCGGGGCACTCTAGGCTCCCAGCCAGCGCTGCCCCTGTGCTCCCTGAGCCTCCACTTCCTCATCCGTAAGAAGGCCTCCCCTGCAGGATCCTCCCCAAAGATGAAATGGGCGGTGCAGCCCGGCGGCGCCAGTTGGCAGGCTGGGTGCGTTAACCCTGCACGCTCTGCCCTGAGCTGCCTCCCGCCCCACCCTCACTGACTCCGGAACCCCGGACGGGCAAGCTCACCTCCCTGCCAGGTGTCCTCACCTCTAACAGGGGTGAGAACTCCCCGCCCCCACGAGGGGTGTGAGGACAGGGCTGCAAGTGGTGGCTGGCACCCCATAGATACCCACTGTTGTCATCACCATTGTTACTGCTGCTCTTGTGGCTGGACTGGAAGTGCCACCAGGTGTCCGGCAGCCACTGGAAGCCCTTACGTCCCAACCATTGTCCGTCCCTGAGGATTACTCCAGAGGTGGCGCTGTGGTGTCAAGCGGGGTCTTTGCCCCAGAGCCCCTGGTTGCCCCTACGCCACAGGAAAGCAATCTGTGCGCTGTCCACGTGCTCTCTGAAGACCTGCTCTGCTCACCACCTGGGGCCTGTTCCACTGATTTAGGGCACATTTTTTTAAGCTGCAAAGGCCAGCTTATCAATGCTGCAAGGAAGTTGTGTGGGGAAGGGAAGGGGAGGTCGCTGAGCAACCGTGGGTGTGACTTTGGCGCTGGACAGAAAGAGTTCACAGGCCATCCCATCCTGCAGGGTGCCGACGGCCCCAAGGGGGAGAAGGGAGAGTCGGCATCTGACAGCCTGCAGGAGAGCCTGGTAAGGGGCGCTAAGGGTCAGCGCTGCCCTCAAGCACCCAGCCCAAGCCGAATGGGGGCTCAAGCCTTGGGACAGAAAGGCCACCTGGCCTGACCAAGCCCAGGGCAGCGGGGGAGAGTAGCAAGGAAGCCTCGGGCTGTGTCCCCCACCTAAGGCCCATCCAAGAACCCCAAGGCCAGCCCTGGGCCCCTCACGAGGCTGTGCCCTCCTGGAGACAGGAAGGAGGCTCACCCCAGGGGCCAGGGCCCAGCTCCCGGGTGCGCAGCCAGTGAGTGAGTGTGGGTGGGTGAGGGATGACGGCGCGGTGGGTGACTAACCCATCTCTGACCTTTCTAGGCCCAGATCGTAGTGGAGCCGGGGCCCCCTGGCCCCCCCGGGCCCCCAGGCCCCATGGTAAGGATGGTTTGGATTGAAGCAGCCAGAATACCAAGAGGGTAGGGGGCCCAGGCCCCGGAGCCATGAACCAGGGGGACAGGCGTCCGCATGGGGGAGCCGGGCATGTCCAGCAAAGAAAGCAGAGCCCAGGGCAGGGACCAGGGGCCAGCAGATGGCCTGAAGCCTTTGTGACCGCTACAGGAGAAGGCCCTGGCCTGCGGTGTGGACCCAGCCGGACAGCCCTTCTGATCTGTTTCTCCTCCCTCCACAGGGCCTTCGGGGAATTCAGGGCCCCAAGGTGAGTGGGTACAAACCCCCTGCTCACCTCAGACTCAGAGACTGGGCAGGGTCAAAAGCCTTGCTGGTGGGCAAGTGGGGGACCCACACCCAGCCAGGGACCTGCACCCAGCCCCAGCCCCAACCCTGTGTCCTCCCGGTGCCCGAACATTCCGCATCTCAGGAGTGTAACATGCCTGATGTCCTTGGCCAGTGCCCCCACCTGGGGCTCGCTCTTTCACTTCCCTGCCCAGGCCCGCCTGTCTCCCCCTCTCCTCCTCTGGTCTGCCTCCTGCTGTGTCTCCCTCCTCACCTTCTCCACCTTCCTCTGCGTCTCGCCCCCTCCCGCCCCCACACACAGCTGTTTCTCAACTGCCCACAGACGGAGCATGAAGTCTTGGGGTGGGTGTGCATTACACAAAGTCGTGTTCTCTGCTCTTAAATTAAAACCGAAGTGTGGCCTGCCTGTGTGCCCTGCCCGGGGGAGGAGCACATCTGTGCTTCCCCAGCTCGGAGGCCAGATGGGAGGCTCAGTCGTGGGATCCCAGGCCCGAGTGGGGCCGAGCTATGGCCCAGCCAGATGCCCTGCTTCTGGTTCTGTTTTCTCCCAAGGCCTCCCCAGACCGTGTTTACAAGAGGCAGCTGTTGTCAGGCACAGGTCCAAGGTTGGGGCTCAGAAACCTGACTGGTACTCAGCTCTGCCACCTCCCTTCCCAGCTGTGTGGCTGGGCCCGTCCCTGGCCCTCCCTGCACCCCCCTGCACCTGCTTTCCTCATCTGTGGCAGGGGTGACTGCAATCACCCTCCACGGTTGCTGAGGGAGCCGGAGTGTGGGAAAAGGTGAAATGCACGTGCCTGTAGCTCATCCCAATTATCCTCGCCATGGAGGAAGCTGGGCCAGGCCTGGGGCGCCTGGATCTGTCCCTCTGCTGGGCACACGCAGCTTCCATGCAGGCCCCAAGCATGCCTGTCCTGCTGTCTGTCTGCCCCCTACTCCCTGACTGATTTCCCCCTTTGCTTCCAGGGCTTGGATGGAGCCAAGGGAGAGAAGGGCACGTCGGGCGAGAGAGGCCCCAGCGGCCTGCCTGTGAGTGTCTCTGCCTCGTTTGTCCTCAGAGGGTCACTCCTGTAACTTGCATGCCTCCTGACCCAGTCCCTTTCTGTCCAGGGGCCAGTTGGCCCACCGGGCCTTATTGGGCTGCCAGGAACCAAAGGAGAGAAGGTAACCACCTTACTCGGACCCCCTCCCCAACTATGGCCATGTGTCCACAGTGTCAGTCAGCCCTGGGTGCTCAACCCTGTACCTCACAGGGTCCCTGCACCTCACAGGGCCAGAGTTCAGGCTCTGTGGATGCCATGTCTTCCCTGTCCTCTGTGCCTGCATGGTCGGTGGGTCCCCCTGCCTCCATGTCTGTGGCCAACCCACAGGGCTGAACTTCATCAGCTGCTGTGCTCCCGGAACCCCCCCAGCCCCCCTCACTCCTCTGTGTCTCTCCTCAGGGCAGGCCTGGGGAGCCAGGACTAGACGTAAGTGTCTCATCGTTCACTCTGAGTGTTCTGGTCCCTCCTGTGTGTATCTTCCACCCTTACACGGTAACCCGATCTGGCTAGCTCAAGGGTGACCCCCTTTCCCAGGGCTGGGACTGCAGCTGACTCCTGTGTCCTCAGTGCCAAGTCCAGTGCAAAGCCCAGAGTCGGTGCTTTATGGAAGGATGGATGGATTGTTGATGGATGGATGGATAGATGGATAGATGAATGGATGGATGGATGAGTGGATGGGTGGATAATGGATGGATGGATAGACGGATAGACGGATGGATGAGTGGATGATAGCTGGATGATGGATGCATGGATGAAGGGATGATGGATGGATGATGCATTGTAGCAAGGAGGTGGGGAGAGCAGTGAGGAGCCTGTTTCAGTATCTTGGTGACATATGATAAGGCTTCAGCTAGAGCAGTATTGTGAGAAGGAGCGGAAGGGAAGTATTAGCCCAGTGTTGAATGTATCAAGTCTTTTTTGGTAGCATAGGTAGAAAACATAGTTTAAACTGGCCTAAAATGACTTATAACTGACAAGTCCGGAGGTTCAGCCACGGATCTCCTGTCTCTGCTCCCCCTGTGTAGGAATCATTCCCACGCTCCATACATGGCAAGGCAGAGCCAGCCTGCATCCTGCCAGGCCCAAACTCAGAAGAAAGAATATCTGCCTCACTCGAGCATTCTAGAGACAGTCTCCCGGGGTCTTACCACCACGGCTTGGCTATGGGAATGCAGGCCTGCGCACTCGCTCAGCCCTGGAGAGGGAGGCAGTGGCTTGTGAAAGTCAGTAGCTATTGCGAGAGAGACAGTGGCCAGAGACAGGGCTGCGAGGACTCCGGCGTCCCCTCTAGACTTTAAAAAGAGAATGTTGCCTTGGAGACCAAGTGTGGACAAGGAGGAGGAAGAGCCCGGGTTTCCGACAGGGAGGGCTGTGTTCCATCGGTGAGAAGGGACAAGAGAGGACAAGCCTGGATCCAGTTCAGGCGCTGGGTGCGGTGGGGAGTGCAGCGGGAGACTCCATGCTTCCACAAACGTGGCCACGGCTGTCTTCTAGGAGGCTAGGAGCTCAGAGTGGCATCTCAGGGCCAAGCCTGGGACCCTCCTCAGCTCCACCAGGCCCAGCTGAAATGGGGACCCTGCTCTGATCAGAAGCTTCCTTCGAACCCCCACCCCTGGACAGAATAGCTTTCGCCCACCACCCTGCCACCCCTTTTCATACCTGTGTCACTGAGCACTGACCTTCGCCAGCGGCACTCTTGCCTGCCCCGTTAGACATTGGGGGGAACATGTCCACTGCCTTTCTCTGTCCCCAGCGTCCAGCCTAGTTCCTAGTGGGTGCTTATTCATATTGCTCGCATGGAAGGACAGATAGACGAATAGACAGACGGGTGTGCAGAAGCTGAGCAGAGGGCAGGGAACCAGAGATCGCCATTTCTCATTCTGTCAAAGACGGTGAAGTAACTTCCATGGCTTTCCGGAGTCTCTATGCCCAGCCAAGCCTAGGCCAGTGCAGCTGCGCCTGACTGCCGTGCGAGAAAGCCCCTCGCCGGCAGCTCCGCCCGGGGGTCCCACCCGGACACCGACAAGGGTCTGCTTTGGAGGAAGCAGAGCTGGTGTCCTAAGTGCATCGGCCTGGTACCCAGCACGTGTGTCAGCTAACAGTTGGGGCCAGGCCCGCTTGTGCCACGAAAATGCGTGGAGAAAGGAGGGGGGTGGACGGGAGAGGAGCCGAGATGAGAGGATAACAGAGGGGCAGACCTGCAGCCTCATGTTCAGCCTTAACCCTGAATCCTCTCATCAGGGCTTCCCTGGACCCCGAGGAGAGAAAGGTGACCGGAGCGAGCGTGGAGAGAAGGTGGGGGCGGCGGACGGGAGCAGGGGGCAGGGGCAGGGGAGGAGAGCCCAGGATAAGCAGGCGAGAGAAGCCGGTGGGCGGGGTCGCGCTGAAGCATCAGGGTGGGGCCCGACTGGGCGTTGGTGCTGGAGGGTCCTGACCCGGAAGCCAAGGCCTTACCACCATCTCCCCTCCCTGCAGGGAGAGCGAGGGGTCCCCGGCCGGAAAGGAGTGAAGGGCCAGAAGGGCGAGCCGGGACCGCCGGGCCTAGACCAGCCGTGTCCCGTGGTACGTGTCGGAGAAGGATGGCAGCCCGGCCTCACGTCTTTCCGGCCTCTGATCTGGGTCATCTTCCCTGTCCTCAGAACTCAGTTCCAAGTCCGGCGCCAGCATGCCCACACTGCCAGGGCCACCGGTGCTACTGCTGCTACCGCCATCATCCCAGCTCCTCCGGCTCTGGCCCTGACCCCCACCATAGGCATGGCTGGGGGACCCAGCCCCTCTGTGACTGCCCCTCATTACTCGGCCCCAAGGCAGGGCTGGCTTAAGTGGGGACCCTTGGGGAGCCACCTTGGGCAGGGTCTGGAGAGGGGCTCGACCAGGTTCGGAGCTGCCTTCCCCGGAGTTATCACTAATGTGAGGGGCCGCCCGGGAGAGGGAGAGCGCTAGGGCCTGAGGAACAAGCCCAGCTGCCACAGGCAAGCTGCTGAGTGCAGGGACAGTGAGTGCCCCGCCATCGCCCTTGCCTCCCAGGTCCACAGTCTGGGTCGGACTCCCTCTGGGCCTGAGGCCAGGCGGGGCTGGAACGCAGCTTCCCCACCATGGAGGGTGGGACCCGCCCGACCTCTCTGGGTGTGTCCCTCCTCTTCCTTCCTGCCTCCCAGAAGAGCCTTTCTCTGGGCGGGGGCAGCCCAGGCTCTTCCCCAGGAGTCCTAGCTAGCCCACTGGAGCCAGTGCCTGCAACAACCAAACCTCCGCTCCTTTGCCTAGAAGGCAGGGAGGGTTTACATGTCCTGCTCTTCCAGTGGAGCTCAAAAAAGAGAAAAACAAAACAGCTGGGTTTCCATGGTAAAACTGGCCAGATGTCTATACCCAGCCGGGGGCCTGGGGAGAGGGGCCTCCAGCTGTGATGTGTGCAAGCAGCCCCACCCTCCGGAGGGCGTCCGGGGCCGCCTGCTCCTCTGGCCGCGAATGAGTCACGTTAGCCCACCGTTCCTCAGTTTCCTCATCTGTGCGGTGGGATGGGAACCCCTCCCTCCAGAGGTTTTGGGAAGTAAATGAGAAAAAGACGTGGCGAGCGGCGTGGTGGGCACACAGAAAGGGCCGGGGCAGCAGGTGGGTTAGCCCAGCCCCACAGCTCCGGGCCCTGGGCCGGGACCTCCTTCCAAGTCAGTAAGCCCTTTGTCTCCTTTGAAACAGGACAACCCTACATGCCGAGGCCAGCAAGGCACACTGGGCTGGCACAGCCAGGCAAGGGGCATCAGGCCCTGCCCTGCGGTAGGCGGTTGGGCCTGCTGTGTGCTGTGTGCTGTGGGGCTTTCTGGGTGGCCAGGGCCTCTACTCTGCCCCTGCCCTCCCTCCCTGCAGCCTTCCTCCCCGCCCTCCCTTTGGTCCCCAGCCTGTGCCCCGGCATACACATGGGAATGTTCCAGGGGGTCTGCCCCATGTGTCTGAGGCCCGTGCCTGTGTTTTGGAACAGCATGAGTGTCTTCTGTCCCAGGGTCCCCCAGGGGCCCAGGCTGATGGGTCAGTCTTTGTCCCTCTCCAATTTCCCCACCCTCCAGGCTGCCAGCAGAAGCCTGCCCCCTGCTCGTGTGTGACTGCTCGGGGGGGCATGGCCATGCTGCCAGATAGCCCCACCCCATGCCCAGTGTCCACCCTGGCAACCCGAGCCTGCCCTGTCCTCTGCTCAGATCCCGTCACAGGGGCCAGGACAGGCCAGTATGGGATGCATCTCCTGGGCTTAAAACACTCTAAAAGGCATTCCTGCCAAAAGCCTGAAAGCTCTCAGGCCAGGCTGAGGAGTCAGAGCCACTGTCACTGCTGCCAGGCAGGGCCCGGGCCAGGGCCCCCTCCTGGCCAGCACGTGTCTGGCACAACACGCATTCTTCCCTAGTGCCCTGTGTCCCTGCCCACTGCACAGGGTCCCAACAAAGCACAGTGGGAACACGCTCGGGACAAGCACAGTAAAGGGCCATCATGTCCCTCGACCCTGCTGCCTGCGTGGACAGAGGAGGCATCCTAGCCTTGCCTCGGTGGGCTGCAGCAGCCTCACACAGCAGCAACCTGGACTGCATCTTTCTACGGACCAGGGAGGGGTGTGCGGCATGTAGGTAGCTGGCCAGACCCCAGTCCCAGTCACTGAAACCTTTTTCTTTCCAGGGCCCCGATGGGCTGCCCGTGCCTGGCTGCTGGCACAAGGTACCTTGCCGGGAAGAATCTCTGTGGCAGGCTCGGGGGAATGGAGCAGGGACGGGGGATGAGGGGGGCTCACTCAGAGTTCTGGGCGTCTGCAGTGACTGAATAGCTAGGTGTCCTGTCATGACCCTGGTTGTGACTCTCCCACCATGTGGTCTTGGGTGATTGTGCGTAACCCACCTGCTGGTCACGCTAGGGCTCGGCTGACACCTGGCCCAGCCAGTGCAAAACCATCAGTGCCTCCTGGGACTTGGTCCAAGCAGCCTTGCTGAGAGGGAGTGGACGTAGAGAGAAGAGAGGGAGGAAAGAAGGGGCCCCACGTGTTCCCGAGGACATGGGCAGGATGGGGTGCTGGAGCAGGGTGGCCTGGATGCGAGTGGGGCCAGAGGGGTCTCTTGGGCCCCTTGTCACCTTCAGTCTCTCCTCCTTTTCCAGTGACCCCAGACCCAGCTCACACCTGTACAGATCTGCGTGGACGTTTTTAATTTTTGTAAAAACGAAACAGTAATATATTGATCTTTTTTCATGGGATGTGCCACCTGTGACCTTTTAACATTTGAGAGTGTGCCCACCCAGCCCAGCACCACCAGCACATGACGCTGCAGGAACATGGACAGGCCCATCTGGGGGCAGCTCACCCTGAGGGCCCCCAGGGGACTTGGCTTTCCCAGGAAGGAGACAAAGGTGAAAGCACCTGCTCGGGACAAGCTGGAAAGGTCCCGGCTGGGCCTTCGGCCGCCTGATCAGCGGAGAGACTCACGGCTGTGGCACTACCCTGCAAGAGCCGCCCCTCGAAGCTCTGGGGCCCCCGGCACACACCGCAGCCAAGAGGGCCTAGGGCTTGGCAGCAGCTGCAGCTGAACCCAGCCACAGCCAGGTGCCCATACGCTTGAACCCCCCAGACAAGACTTCCGCCAAGCACTTGCAGCTGGACCTGGGGCGCAGTCAGTAGAAAGCACCCGAGGGTCTAGCTCCCACCCAGTTCAGGAGGCCTCAGGACACCAGCTGCCACGAGAACACATGTCCTCTGGCCAAGAGTAGTGGCTAAGCTCTGTGACTGCTGTTGGGGACGGAGGGTCCCAGGCTGGACTGGCTGCTACTTCCTGTCTCCGTGTCTACGTCAGCCAGAGCAGAGACGGGACGGGGTTTTGCCTGGCCTGAGCAGGCAGGCCTCCAGCTCAGAGTCTGGGTCTCGCTGGCCCCACGTCTCCCACCCATTGCTCCGGCCAGCCTGCCAGAAATGGTTCTCCTGGTGATTTGTGCAGACTACGCAAACCTCAGGGCCGGTTCCTAGCTGGCCTGCCTGAGCAAGGCGGCTGCGGCCAGAGCCGCCTATACTCTGACAAGAGGCTATTCCACCTCTAACAAGCATTCTCAACAACCATCTCTGTCCCAGCCACTCATCTCCCATTTCTGTGTAGATGGCTGTTGCTGCACGTAATAAACCACAAGTGTGTGTCTGGGCATGCCTGTCCCTGCGGACTGCCCCTGGGGCACCTCCGGCTGAGGTTTCATCCTGGCCATTACTGCGCAGGGAGGGAAAAGGGGACTCTCCCTGGGTCAGAGCCATCCCAGAAACCAGAGGAAGTAGTTCAGGATAGAGGCAAAGATAAGATTTGGAGTTAGGAAGATGCAGACTCAAGACCTGGTGCCTCCACAAGCAGCACTTCATGTCCATGAGCCCCCGTGTGTTCCTCTGTGTTGGTTACCAGACTGCTGCGTAACAAATCACCCCAAAACTTGTCACCAAGAAACAATGATCATTGCTGTTTCTTACAGTTCTGGGGGTTAAGTTCTCCCACATCTGGTGGTTGACACTGGCAGTAGCTGGGGCCTCAGATGACCAGACCACCTACCAGTGGCTTCTTCACGTGGCCTGGGCTTCCTCACAGCATGGTGACTGGATTCCAAAAGGGAATGTCCCAGGTGGACCAGGTGCAAGCTGTGGCACCTTCTATGGCCAAGCCTCAGGAATCACATGGTGTCACTTTCTACCAGATTAGAGGGGAGGGAGATAGACCCTACCTCTCAGTGGGAAAGTATCGCCATCATACTTTAAGGAGAAAATGTGGAGTGGATCTCGCTGCAGCCATGTCAGCAAATGCAAGCTGCCCCTCACTGTGAGCTGGGATGGCAGTGCTTACCCCTCAGCCTGCAGCTCAGTGAGGCTCAGCTGCGCGAAATCCATGAGAACCTAGGACAGGTCAGGCACCCAGGAACGCCCATGATTCTGATTTTTCTCTCTCCTCCCAACTCCAAGACCAAGCAAGGGCCACAGCCTTGCAAAGCATTTCCACATCTCCCATCACAGCTGGTTCATATAACCCTAAGAGAGTGACCCATTTCACAGATGATAAAACTAAGCACATCCAAGGTGGTGTAGCCAAGAAAGGGTTGCAATGATGGTGTCTCTGACAGTAACTGTGCATCCCCCTAGAAGTCTCTAAGGACAGGCCTAAGGAGGGCCAATGTATGGGCAGTCCCTGCCAGACCTCTGCCACACGGCCCCCTTGCTAAGCAGAAGAGGCTCAACCACACACTGGCTGAGGAGGGAGGAATATGTCGAGCCCGTCCTCTGTCTCCCTAAGGAGCTGGCCATAACTGGCAGGCCATGCCGCTCGGCCAGCTATCTGAGTCACCAGGGAAGCCAGTAGTGGGAAAAGGAAGAGAAACACAGTGCAGCTGTGATGACCAACGGAGCTCCCTGTGTGTCAACACCTGTAGAGTGCCAGCATAGCCTCACGAATCTATGCACTCTACAGTTTGCAGTTCCCTCCTCCCTCCACCCAGGAACCTCACTCGATCCCCTCACCAACCCTGTCAAGGATGGGGCCTATGTGATAGGTGTCACTATTTCCATTTTACATATGGGAAAACTGAAGCTCAGAGGGGGTAGTCACCTGCCCAGGGTTGCACAGCCAGGTTGCATAGCAGGCTTGGGACTGGACCCAAGCTCTCGGATGTCCTCTAATCTCTTTCCAAAATTGTTTGGGAGGTCATGGAATCTGGTAGACAGCCCCATGACAATGGGCAACTGGCAGGCAGATCCTTGCAGGGGCAGTTAGAAGCCACATGTCCCCCCTTCCCCAGTCATCTGAGAGGGTCTCTGTCCTGCTCCTTTGGTCAAGATGGGGCATTCTCGGCCCATTGCTGCCCCCCGCCCCCCGCCCGTGGCATCATACCTTATATCCTCAGGCCTACAAACTTTTCAACTGCAAACTTCAAAATTTAGACCCTGCTGAGTCCTCAAAGAGCCTGTGGGGAGGACAGACAGACAAAGAGGAGTCAGTGATTTGCTCAAGGTCCCAGCGGACACACTGGGGAGTGCCCTGCCTCACAGCTGAGCCTCAAGGAGTGGAGAGTCTCAGGTCTGCAGCCAAGGGCAGCTCAGCTTCAAACTACCCCCTTCCAGAAGACAGAAACTGAGCCCTGCTGTGTGCCGTGACAGCTAGAGTAGTCACAAGGACAACCATCCCCTGGTACAGATAAATCTGTGGCCTGACAAAACTAGGCTTACCCAGGTCTCCTTCTTCCTGGTCCCTAGGAGATCGCTAAAAATGCACAGGATGCTTTTGGTCGTCACAATGATTGGGGGACCCTCCTGGCATTCAGTGGAGGGAATGAGGGATATCAAACACCTGAAATGCATAGGACAGTCCTACCCAATGATGACTCAGCTCAGAAAGAATGCCAGTGCCACCCCCGCTGAGAAACACTATGCCCTGGGTTCAAATCTTGACTCAGCCCTTCCAGCCATACCCCCCTCCTCCTGCCCCTCACCTCCCCTCCCTTGGCCTCCAATGCTGCCTTGAGACCATGGACAGAGGAGTGCTTAGCAGGGGGCCCAGGCAGGAAGGTGGGGGGGCCTTTCTGAGCAGAAGGAAGGTGAGGCCTCCTGGTGTTACACTGCCCCCTGCTACAGACACTCTTGGCCCAGGAAATGGCCCCGCCTGGTCTGACTTCCAACTATATTGCCTCTTAACCCTGGACGCCCCAGGAGCAGGTGAGATGTTAGCTGGGCCCAGCTATAGCCTTCTCACCCTTTACCCCAAGGCAGGAAAACCCCCTGAGCCAACGTGAATTCTCTGAGCTGCCCTGGGCCACAACTGTGGCTGGAGTTTGGGTTGCATGACAAGAGTTGAAGATGGGCCCCAAACAGGACTCTCAGACTCCCTCTACACACACACACACACACACACACACACACACACACACACACGCACAAGTTATATTACACTAAAGCTGGAACCACAGAGCATAGAAGCACCAGTGTCTCCACCTAAGCGGAGAAGCCGACACACTGAGAAAGCAGAGACCACTGTCCCACTCACACGCACAGGGTCTGTGGGGCCTTGATCCTCAGAAAAGAAGTACAGACCACAAGCAATTAACCTCTCTGTTAATTTGAGAGGAATATTTTCCATAATCATCTAAAAGGTTCAGTTCAGCTTTACAATTGAAATCCCATTCAGTTCGGGATGATGGAAAAGTTCTATTGCATGGATGGTGGTGATGGTTGCACAACAATGAGAATGTAATTTTGCCACTGAATTGTGTCCTTAAAAATGGCTAAAATGGTAAATTCTGCTATATATATCTTACCATAATAAAAAAATAAGAAACTCCAAATGTTCTTTAATAAATGCGCTAAGCATTTTCCGATTTTATTGGGAAAAACAAATCAGAATGAGGGAGTGCCGCAGAGGACTGGGAATCACGACAGAGAGACAGAAAAGGAGGGACAAGCAGGAGAAGCCTCCCCTTGGTACAGCAAGCGTTACAGCAAGCGGTCCCGAGGACAAACCGAGTGGCACACGGAGAGTCAGAGAATCAAAGTTTATTTGCCAGTGCCGTCTACCTGATTTTTCCCACTTTTATTAAGTTGGGGTGGTCCGAGGGGTGGGATATCAGGTGGCCAATGCCTGCCAGGTAATAGATTAGTTGATGTGTCAGGTAATAGGTTAATATTATGTTGATGCACCAGGTAATAGAGTAGTTGATGCACCAGGTAAGGTTTAGTGTTACGTTGATGCGCCAGGTAACAGATTTAGTGTTATGCTAATGCGCCAGGTAATAGATTAGTTGATGGGCCAGGTAATAGGTTAGTATTATGCTGATGCGGGTCTTCCGTGAGAAGTGGGGGTCTCAGGTGGCTGATGTGCCAAGTAACAGATGGGGGTTTTCCTTATCACCCACCCCAGGCCTGCTTGGGGCGCAGCCCCAGGCCCTTGCTCTATAGCGTTTGTCAGGGTAGAAAGTCCCAGTGTCCCACCCCAGGAAGGGTATCTCTCAGCTCCCAGCCCTTTGGAGGCCTTTTCTTCTCACTCCCCAGGCTGGAAGTCAAGCAGACACCAGGTGGAGTCCGGCCTCTGCAGCAGACGTGCTGTGTCTCATGACAAAGCCCTTTCCCTTTCTGGGCTTGTGTCCTGGACATGTACAACAGGGCTCAGGAGGCTTTCCAACTCTCTTCCTGCCTCAACCGCATGATTCTCTTAGCATTGATACACCTCGTGTCCGCCCTGCCTGGATTCTAGCAGTCACCTTGGTGCCCTGCAGACCGAGCCCACGTGATCTCTTGGCCAGCCCCAGCAGCAGCCGGCGCCGCTTCCCCTCCACCGAGCTGGGAAGGCCCTAGGTCCTGCCCAAGCACAGCAATCGCTTGCCTGCTCTGGCGCCCCTGCTGTTTCCGGCCCTTGGGCTGGGTGCCAGTCATACACTCCCGTTTAACCTTCAAGGTGCACCCCATTTTATGCGCGGGGTAGGGGGCTCAAAGACTCAGCCCGACTCGGGCGAGGCCTGCGGGAGCTCAGAAACACGTCTGGGTGCCGGACGCAGCCGCGAGGTCGCCCGGGGACACTTCCCTGGAAGGAAAACCAGAGAGGCCTGGAGGGGCGAGGCCCAGGGCGGGGGCAGCTCTCGGCAAGACGAGCACAAACCCCGCTCCCGCGACTGCCAGGTCAGGGCTCCGGGTCGGGGAGGCTGCCAGGCCCGTTTGCCGAATGAATACAAGAGCGAAAGCAAAGCGGGCGCGGGGCGGGACCGGCGGGCGTGCGGGGCGGGGCCCAGCGCGGCGACCGTGCGGGCGGGGGCAGCGGCGGGCGGCGGCGCCATGGCCGAGGCGCGGCGCCCGAAGGCCGACACGCTGGCGCTGCGGCGGCGGCTCCTCAGGTACCCGGCCCGCCCGCCCGGCCGGATCGTGACTCCGGCCCCGGTAGCTGGCGGCGCAGGCGGTCTCCACGGCCTCCCCGCAGTGCCATCTCCGGCCGCCCCTCAGCGCGCCCCGCGGCTTGGAGCATGCCCCGGCGCGCGCTGCCCCGGCTATGGCGTCCCGCTCGGCGGCCTTTGCCCTGGCGCCTGGGAGCGCGGCGGCCAGTCCGCAGGAGCTGGGCCCGGCTTGAGAGGACCCGGGAAGGGGCTGAAGGGTCAGGCGAGGTTGGGGGCGGGGCAGCCGTTTCCCCAGCAGGCTTGGAGAAAGTCTGCGCTTGACGGGAGAGGGGCGCTGCGTGGGGCGTGACGGCGGGTGACGCAGCCTCCCGCTGGAGCTCAGGGGCCGGCGCCCAGCAGGGCCAGCCCCCTAACGCGGGTGCCCTCCGTCCCACCCATCCCGGCAAGGAAACGGCCTTACAGACCCTTCGTGGGTCTGGGGCAACCACCTTGTCCCAGGATCCAAGGGACTGATGTGGGCACATGCAGAAATGAGCAAGGCCACAGAGGCGTAGCATGACTTAAGAAACCATTTTAAGCTTCAGCTACTTCTTACCCCCACCGTTTCCTCCTTTGCTGCCACATACGGCGTAGGAAGACGAGACAGGGAAGCAGCACCTTGCCCTTCACGCTTTTGCCCTTTCCGCAAACTGGGAAGGCGTGGGGGAGGCCTGTGATGGTGGACTTCTCTCTTCAGGTTTTCAGACATAGCTGTCCACTCCTTGCCTGTCCCCACAGCTCTTCCTGCAGACTCTTTTTTCCTGAGGATCCTGTTAAGATTGTCCGGGGCCACGGACAGTACATGTACGACGAGAAAGGGGCAGAGTACCTCGACTGCATCAACAACGTGGCGCACGGTCAGTATCACGCCTCGGGCTGGCAGGGTAGGAGAGGAGGCTGTGGCTGTGAGCCTGGTCCCAAGGTGACCCTGAGGTTGCAGAGAAGTGTAGAGAAGCTCGGTGGAGCTGAGGCAGCACCCGTGTGCAGAGGAGGCCCAGTCTTTGTGATACAGCTATAGGAGGCTCCAAGCTGAAGCTGTGCAAAGCCAGGCAGAAGTCAGAGATCTAGGTCTGTGGGGCCAGTTCTACTTGGGACTGATGACGAGCTCAGAGGGTGGCGAACAGCCCAGACGTGACCAGCAATGCAGCATATTGTCAGTGTCATGGCAGGGTTTCCTCCCTACTGCCCATCTCAGGTGCTGGGCGAGGAAACTGAAGTCAGAACTCAGTCCTCTGGATGGGGCTGCCAGAGCTGATGGAAGGAAAGGCAGGCCGAGACTCAGCAGAGGTTCAGAGCGGGGGCTCTAGTCCCAGACTGCTTGGGCTCAGGTCCCTGTCCCCCACTTAGCGACTCTGTGGTCTTGGGCAAGTTACTTAATTCTTTGTGCCTCAGTTTGTTCATCTGTAAAATAGACATGATAATACTAGGTACACACCTCAACGTGTTTTGGAGAATTAAGTGTGTTAATTCATGTAACTTGCTTTGAATGTGCCTGGCACATGGTGAGCTCTCAATTTATGTTCACTGTTGTCATTATCCTTGGTCTCTGGTGCTCAAGATTATCTCCAGCCCTCACTGGCTGGTGAAGTCAAACCTGTTGACAACGGTTACCTCCCACCCCATCCCTTTATCAAGCAGAAGGCCTCAAGAGGCCTCCTTAATGACATGGGCTAGATAGGGTATCTGCCAGAGAACCTTTTCCTTCTGCCAGAATCTCAGGGACTCCTTTTCCAGGTCTCCCTTTCCAGAACTGGCATCTCTGTCCCCGCCCTGCCTTCATGCTCCCCTTGCCACCTCTCCCTCCCTGTGTCTCCTGGCCGGGTTTACAGCTTGGGGCTGGGGGAGGCCTGGTGGGACTGGCTGAGCAGAGTGGCCGTGTAATGAAGGTGGCCCTCTTGCAGTTGGGCACTGCCACCCTCTCGTGGTCCAAGCAGCACATGAACAGAACCAGGTGCTCAACACCAACAGCCGATACCTGCACGACAACATCGTGGATTACGCACAGAGGCTGTCAGAGACCCTGCCGGAGCAGCTCTGTGTGTTTTATTTCCTGAATTCTGGGTAAGTGGACTGCCGCCAGCCCCCAGCAAGAGGGTGAGACGACGATGAAGAGAGTGGCTCACGTGGGCCCAGTGTAGGGTAACCGACCAAGTGTGGACTTCAGGAAGAGGCAGCCCTCACCGCACCAGGTTCCTGCACGTCCCCGCCGCAGACCCTGGTGCCTTTTCTGTCGGATCCAGTTTCCCTGTCTCTTAGTAAAGGATGCCATTCCCTCCCCTCCAGGATCGTTGTGGGGGCTTAATGAGCTAATACGTTCCCTTATTTCTGCCTTATGGATACAGTCAGATTCCCTTCCCTCAGCTTGCTCAGTGAGGAGCAAAAACATCAAGTGATTCTGCAAAGAAATACAGAATTACGAAGAGGGCCATTGTCTGGAGGAAGAGCACAGGGTATAGCGAGGCCTGGAGGTACTGGGGGGACCTGACCTGTTCTGGGAGCATCAGGGAAACCTTCTCTGAAGAGGTGATGCCGAGCCAAGAGCTGACTAGGAGATAACAAGGAGAGGAAGAAGGAACGGTACTGCCCACTCTAGCAGATGTGCTCCTGTCAAGGTTGGTCACCACACGGAACAGCCTGTGCAAAGGCCCTGCAGCAGGAAGGGGCGTGGTACCCTGGCTCACTTGAACTGAAGGAAGGCCAGTGAGGGAGAGGGGAGGGTGCGAGTTGACACTGGGGAGGGAGGCAGGACCCCACCGCTCAGGGCCCTATCTCCCAGCCAGGGAGCTGTCTTTATCCTGAGAGCACTGGGACACCATTGGAGGGCTTTAATCAGGGAAGCGATCTGGGCAGGGGGAGAGCAAGAGTGGACACTGTTAGGTGCCAGTTCAGCGGCCGGGTAAAAGGGGACGGTAGCTGCTTTCGCTAGGAGTAGCAGTGGAAACAAACGGGCAGATGATCACAGCATATCTGGGAGCGCACTTTACAACAGATCATAGGTAGTGGCGTTTAGAGTATAGTAAAGATTATTATTATCGTTGCCGTTTGCATACTACATTCGTCAATCCCCCACATAATTTCTAGGAGGTGGAATTTACCATTTTCATCTTACAGATAAGGAAACAGCAGCTCAAAGAAAGCAACTAACTTGCCCAGGGCCACCCACCAGGAGCCAATGGAGCCAGAACTGTAACTTCTCTGGGCAGAGCAGGGAGCTGGGTGCAGGAGCCAGCCCTTCCTCAGCGGTGGAGGCAGGGACACTCTTGCTGGCCGACTCCACCAAACGTATCCTGTGTGGATTCCAGTGGCTTCCGTGTCACCAAACCCAGGAATCTCTTTGCTGTCTTGTTGTACTCTGTCTCTCAGCTGTGACTGACAGAGTCAGCTCTGTCTGGAAACGCCTTCTCCCCGCAGTCCAGGGCGCCGAGTGCTCCCGGATTTCTGCCAGATTCCGCGGCCGCTCCTGCCCAGTCTCCTTTGCTGCCTCCTACTCCTCTGCTCCTCGGGGCTGCTCCTGGCCATTTTCTCTCCGAGCCCTCTGCTTACGTGGTCCCGTCCGTTCCCTGGGTGTTGTTAAATATCATATACTGGTGATTCCCACACCCGGACACTTCCCACGTGTTCCAGACTCAAGGTTCTAACTGCCCTTGTGATATCTGACGAACATCTCCAACTTCACGTGTCCCAAAGACAAGCAAGAGCTGGTGGTCTTCCACTAACGCCTGGTGTGGGACCATGGCACTGTTCTCCCTGACGCTCCCAGACACCCACCCCAGAGCTGCCCAAGAAGACCGTCCACCCCCGCCCTCCACCCCATCGTGCCCAGTAAAGGGCACTGCCGTCTCTGCCTCTGCTCAAGGCAGAAGCCACACACACACACGGCTCCGCATCCGTCCTGCCTCGTCCATCTCCAGGATGTCTCTTAACCCACCCACCTCTCTCCATCTCCGTGGCACCGCCTGCTCTGACCAGGGCACCCCCTCTCAGGTCTTCTCACTTCTGCTTTCGCTCCCTTCTACTCCATTAGACACAGCCAGAGGCAGCCTCCTAAAATGGGAGCTGAGCCACGTCCCTTCTCTGATTAACAGTCTCCAGTGGCATCACATGGCACTGAGAAGAAAAGCCAGGTTCCTTCCTAGCCCTGTGAATGTGACCCCTGCGTGTCCCCACTTCCTGCCCTGCCCTCCTTGGGCCCTGGCCTTGCGTGTCTTCTCTTGGGTTCCTGAGTACACCGAGCTCTTTTCCTTCATGGGACTTTGTGCACACTGCTTCCGCTGCCTGGAAACTGCTCCCTCGGGACCCAGGGCCACTGTTCCGACCTCACAGAGGCCTTCCCTGCCCCTCTGTGTTGGTCTGCTAGGGCTGCCATAGCAAAATACCACTGCCCGGGTGGCTTAAACAGAAATTTATTTTCTCAGTTTTGGAGGCTAGAAGTCTGAGATCAAGGTGTCGGCAGGTTGGGTTTCTTTTAAGCCCTCTCTCCTTGGCTTACAGACGGCCGCCTTCTTGCCGTGTCTTCACATGGTCTTGTCTCCTGTGTACACATGCCCTCGCTGTTCCTCCGCATGTCCAGAGTTCCTCCTCCTGTGAGAACTCCAGTCTGCTTGGGTTAAGGCCCACCCTAATGACCTCGTTTTAACTGAATCACCTCTTTAAAGGCCTTACGTCCAAATACAGTCACACAGGCCATTCTGAGGTACTGGGGGTTAGGGCTTCAACATAAGTTTTGGGGAAACACAGTTCAGCCCTAACACTCCCCTGTCTAAAGTAGGCCCCCCCTCTGGTTCTTCTCCCTTGGCCCATGTATCCATTGTAGCACTTATCAAAACAATCGCTCTTTTTTTGTCTTTTGGCTTTCATGACACATAGTAGAATGTAAGTTTCAGGAGGGCCAGGGCCTGTCTGTTTTACCTACTGTTTTGCCCTCAGCTCCTAGCACGTAGGAGGCGTTTGATAGCTACCAAATGATGTCTGAGAATCTTCTTGCAGCTGGGAGGGCGCCTGCCCTCAAGGTGTCTCTGTGGGAAGCTCCTGGACACCTGTCTGAGCTGTGCCCACCTTCTCGGTCATAGGTCAGAAGCCAACGACCTAGCCCTGAGGCTGGCCCGCCGGTACACAGGACACCAAGACGTGGTGGTGTTAGACCAGTAAGTACAAGTCACAGCCCTGCCACTTCCAAAAGCCTAGGCCACAGGCTTATTGGGGATCAGTGAGGCTTTAGCTTTGGGTGTCTTAGGCAGGGAGGATGAGGGGCCTAGGCCATTGAAGGGGAGTGCGGCAGGCAGAGGACGCCAGAGACACCTCCTTGGAGGCTCTGTCGCTGGGCCACTGGGAGGGGAGGGCAGCTTCTGGGGAGCAGAGAATGTTTTATAAGGGAGTCAGAGTTGGTCCCACAACCTTTTAGATGTTCGAACTGTTCCAACAGTAGCTTCCATGTGTTGAGTACCTATTAGCATAAGACCCAGGCCCGGGTTTAGAGCATCGTCACATTTAAGGTGCATTAGTGCCTGGAAGGAGAAATCTCCCAATTTTACAGAAGAGAAAACTGAACCCAGAGAGGTTAAATCAGCAGTCCCCAACCTTTTTGGCACCAGGGACTGGTTTCAT